>BGZK01002920.1:0-37379 GCA_005406025.1 Eumeta japonica | reverse complement strand
ATTAGAATTTGAGGTCTCGGAAAGCTTAAATACATGCAAAAATAAATGATAAGAATTTAAACTCGTTACAAGTTAACCTGGAGGTTAGGAACACTGTCATCTTAATGGTGACAGTGATCGCTAACAACTCCCACCCCACGCCGGACTGGCGTGAAGGGTTCAATCTGAAATAAAAAAATGTGGGTGGATAGGCGCCCCAGCAATGGGTGATTAAAACCTGACACATCGACATATGTCTAATTGTGCGAAAAATTTATTGTACATAAAGAATAAATTTATTGATCAAAAGTCAAAATAAACTCAAGAAATAAAATACTGCAATGCATCTCAAGTCCTTAAAATCGCGACCTGGTCACACTGAGGTCTAGACGCATAAATTGTAGTATTTATGCCGATAGCGCTTGACCGTGAAACGATGGGCGCGTGTGACTCACCGAAATGCTCTGAACACAAACTCTTAACTGCGTACTGCGGCCGAGAAATAGAGTTTATTCCTTACTTCTGAACTATATTGAGTATTGCGCAAAAACATTTTCTATATTCTTAACAGATTAAATGAATTTAATGTGAAATCAATAGACAGGTAGTATGTAACCTCGGATAATAAGTCATTATATGTTGTATCATTGTGATCGTTTAGATTTTTGTAAGAGAAATTATTTTATATACCATAATATAAATACAAGCATTCAGTTTCTTTTAGACGTGCATGTATGACGTCACATATCGTGCTGATATCTGATTCAAACTTGGCGCCACGCGCTCGGAGTGAACTTCGACCGATTGCAACGCCACGATCGACCACTGTCGCTGCGTCTTGCGTTTTACATTGCGATAGGTTAATTAAATTTTTTAATTGAGTCTTATGACTAACAGATGTCACCATTGAGGTCTTGTTACGCATCGGTGTTCTGTCAGCTCCTGATAGCGACTCTCAGCAACACCGTTGCCAGTTTAGCATTTAGAACCAAATTGTCATCGAACGAAATTGACTTTGGTTCTAATTGCTTAATAAAAAACCTGACAAAAGTAGGGCCTTAGGGCACTGAACGTGGATTTTCTACATGTTTCTTGAAAAAGCTCTCGAGCTTAATCTGAAGCGTGTAAGAATCTCCATGCGCAGTGCATGTAGCGTTGGTTTCTCTCGGAACTGACGCTACGCTACGATGACAGCGACGGATGAGACCCTCGTAGTTTTCATCCATCGTTGTCATCGTTTGCTCGCGCTATATTCATGGAATCCTACAAGGATAGGTCATGACGTCGACATGAATGGCGTCTACTACAGAAATTGACGTTTATATAAAACTCCCAATTCATTTGCTAATATTGTACATAAAGTTCATGTTTTTCATTAATGTTTTCCATACTCTAAAAATATCAAAAAAGTAATCTGGTATCTCTTTATATACGTGACATTTATATTTATTCATATACATTGTGGATTTAGTGGATAACAAATTTAGGATATTTAGGCTTATCCGTTGGGTCAGAAAGTTAACATCGTGGAAAAAGCATTGTCAACTTCGTATCTTTTTGTAATAATCGTGATAAATCTTTAATTCGTTAATCTTTAAGGTTGCGTAAATATTAAACAGAGCTTATTGCTGTAAAATAAAGCCAGTCAATGTAAGAAATTTAAAACTTTTTATATGTATTTTGAAAAATCATTCCAAAGTAAGAGACTACTTTAATTTTATATAAATATTCTTACCAATTTCGTTTAGATCACATCGTATTATTGTCATAACTTCTACGCGCGTTTATATAGGACTGCCGTATTGATTTTAATTAATTTTCTATTGAAAAATTTATAAATGTTTATATACCAATGTGAAACCAAATTATTTAATACCAAACCACATTTTATATTGAATAAAGTCATTTGAATTATTTGAAACCGCTAACTTACTTACAAGTAAATACGTGTAAATATATAATAATTAACGCCCCTAAAGCTAAATTATATTTCGTAGTTGGTTTATAAACCTGGAAGAATCAATTCAAAAGAAAAGTAAAATGAATTTGAAAATTTCTTGTAATTAAACTGCTTATTTTGAACAATATATGTACTAAGCCCTCAATATGCATCATAGTCGACACATTATGAACTGAGGCTTGGGATCATAAATCATATTTATCTGTCTGTCTTGCTCGCACTTACAGGTTTTATGGAGAGGTGTAGTGATGTGCGTAAGAATTGTACAGGTGCATATCGATAACGGGATAGGTACGATCGATGTGCAAAATTATGTTAAGTATTATTATGAATAATTTTTCGCTATCTGAAAATAAAAGTTTTTAATTTGTAAGATAAAATGTTTGTTTGGCCCTAAATGTGGCCCTAAAAACTCTCGTGGATTGTGGAAATTGAGGCAAGCTTTTTTCTCGGGGTCAGTTTTCAATTCTTTTACAAACAGGAACACGTTGTGAATTACAGCCCGAGCCTGAGCGTTGATGTCACCATTTAATTTGTTTAAAGCCATGTTAGAAAATAAATTATCCATTGTGCGTATTGCGTAACGAAGCGTAAGTAGTAATGAGTGTCATAACAAAAAATCTTATATTTATAGAAAAACAACAACCCTCACTCGTAACGACCAATCAGGAGTCAGAGTGCTGAGGTCACGATGACGCATCGACCGCGCGCAGGTAGCTAGGTATCGATAACGGTTGCATTACGTGCACGTCTACTGTCAGTGACATTTATTGCCCGACGACTTAGTTTAAAATGCGTCGAATATAGTCATTATTTAAAATTTTGAATTTCGAATTGAGAGATAGAGATAGAGAGAGAGATTAGAGCAAAAAAGTAAATATAAAATGATAGAAGTATAAAGAGTCTAATCTAAATTAAGAATATACAAATACGAAAAATAATATATCACCACGGACCAAGAGCATGCCGGGCCATGCTCGTTATAGGGTTTCTTCCGAAGCCATCATTACAAAGAAATGCACTACTGATGAAAAAATTACGTTGTTACACTTTTTCTATGTTCCGGAATAGTTTTAGGCACTTTAGTCGTCTATAACTAGAGAAACAAATAAGTATGTCGACTATTACTATTAAAGTAATCGACTATTATAATTAAAGTGCATCAGCGAAAGAGCGTATCTTCATAGCACTTACGTCCTTTGGTTGAGAAGAGCAGTTTTTCGGAAATAAAATAATTTTCATTGAAAGTATTTATTAAGTGTTACCTTTGTTATATTTTCCATACTTTTTGAAAATACGGTTTAGAAAATAAAGAAAGGACAGAATTTCTGCTACTTTTGGGGTAATTATTTCCGAAATTATTCACGTAATCAGAATAATTGAATAGAAACCTTAAAGTATTTTAAAAGAACTGTTGAAATATGCGCCACCTCGTTATGTTTCATTGGTATTTTTAATTATCTGTTACATATGTATTGAGTGCCCCCTAGAAATATTTATTTTTGATATTTAGCTACCAAAGTAAGTAGAGCCTCATACGACATCTAAACTATAATTTTCATATATATATGTATATGTATGTATGTATGTATATGTATCTAGTAGTTTTTGAATAAAATGCCTGTAACATACAGCCAGACGGACATGATGAAACTATAAGGGTTCCGTTTTTGCCATTTTGGCTCAGAAACCTACACATACTAATGTACACTTACGTCGAAGGTCGAACGTTCTTTCTAGTGAGGAATACTAAAAGAAATTTAGTACAATCATAACTAAAATAGTATTAATATTTTCAATTATCGTATTAGTTTAGGTGAGCAAGTGATGATGCATATATGGCTATCTCGGAGGTGGCCTTGGCGATTTCATAAAGTATTTACATTGTCATTGATTCTTTACATCAAAATGGCGTAAATTAATTATGGTACTACATTGCTTCTTTTACTTTAGTAATATGAAGAGGTGGAGGAAAAGTTGTTATAAATATATTGTAATAGCTCTCTTCCACACCTCTCATCAGCAAAAATAAAAAAAAATTGGACCCCTAAGTCGGCTTATTTACTATTCATTAACGCCCCTTACCAACCGTTGATCTGAGATCGGGGGTCATAGGGCCTATGACCCCTAGGTTAGGTGTTTGTCTTTACCATTTGAATGGAATCAGAGCCAGTCCTGACCGAACCACGCATGTATGGCACATGATACGAGGTTGAATGCATAAAGTAAATATTTAAAGAGGACACCCTATAAATACTATTTTTGTTATTTAACTACTAAAAGAAGTAGCCGCTTAAACAATCCTACGCTACAAATTTCATCAATATCGGTCTTGTAGTTTTCGAATGAAATGTCTGTGACTTACGGAAGAGCGGACGGACGGACATGACGAAACTATAAAAAGGGTGAATGAAAGTAAAGAGTAGAAATCTAAATAGTTGGTCAAGGCCTAGAAGGAATGGAGAGGACTTGCTCTGTAAGGAGACAGAGAACGGGACATCGGATTCGAAGTCACTAGAGTTGCTTCCGAAATTTGAAAATGTGATTCAGTTTATAAGAGAAGTTATAAACGAATATGAAAAAATACTAAATTATGGTTTTACATCTGTTTATATTGTATCAATTGTCTAATATTTGTATGGGCTTATCAGGTAATATTTTATGGGGTCCATAATGTATGAGCACCTAATATTATTTTAATATAAACTATTAAATATAAGATAAATATCCAAAAAGAATAATGATAATAGCATAGAAAACAGAGAATTGATTTAATTTCAACAAATACAAGTTAATCCACGTTAATTAAACAATTAAGTGAGTTTCTTAAATTCTGATGTGAATGAGTGTTCTAGATTCTAAACAATATCAACTTACGTTAGATGCTCGTTTGGTTTCGTTAACTTTCTATGTTTGTTCTTCCATGAAAAATAAGTAAAAAGAAGTGAACATTGCAAAACATTTAAATGATTCGTACTTTTATTGCTCATAAGAATATTTTAGACAAAACCATGAAGTCCTTTAAACAGAAAAGCCCGTCCAGTGGCAATTCAAAAAGTTTGTTAAAATTAATCGGGGTTCAGATTTTGTAGTTATTTCTATTGTTTTTCCTCTGACTTCTTTTTTATTATCAATAGATAAATTAATTTTTAGTAAAGAAAATTTAAGGTTAACTTAATAATTCGCAAGCAGTATTCATTAAAAATTTAGGGCAATGTTTTATCACGCCTATAAACTGCTATACCGATTTTAACGAAATACGACACGAAAATAGTGTGACAGGAGAAAACGAACACAGGTTACGTATTGTCTGGTTGGCTGTCTGTTCGGTTGTGTTTTTCATCGCTCAATAATAGTTAAATTTATTTTAATCAACTTTACTGTACTAATAGACAACATTATTTTGTCTTATATTAGCTATTGTCTGTTTGTCTTTCAATCTGTATATATTTTAATGGGGTTTTATAGTTTTATTTATAAGTCGATAACGAATTGAAAAATTATCAAATTATGATGAAATTCAGAAAACTAATGGAATTTCGTGACAAAAATTTAGATTACTGTTTATTTTTCAATGTTCGTCTGTGTAACGCCTTATAAATAGAAGATTTAAAAGTCATTAATTTAATTTTATTTTGTTGATAATGCTTATTGTTTGCTTTGCTTACAAAAGGAGCGTTGTTAGAGTCAGGCAAGAGAACTGATGGGGTGAGGGGTTAGAAAAAATCATAGTACATTAAAAGAACGATGGGGTTATTATACTGCGTCTTTTGGCAGTCATTATATTCTATAGCGTAATATTATACATGTGTACTTTATGACGATATTTGGATATTCGTAACTTTATTGCACATAGAAGGTAGGATGAATTTAATTGAAATTTAGTACACAGATACAATATTTTCTGGGTTATACTCAATGATATTTTATATTTCCCACAAAAGCGTTTTTGTGCAAAAATTTGCAAGAAACCTGTATCAATATCGGTATCAAGTGTAATTGGAAAAGAGAGGGACGCAGGTTTGAAATAGAGAACATCACCGAATCGGCACTCATTGTGAAATCGGGACTTAAATCGAAAACAGATTTAAGATTGGAATTATTATTGATATTATTCGATATAGAAAATAACAAATAAGTTGTACGTCCACGCAGGCGGTGCTGCAGACGAAACCAAGTAATCTGTATTATTAACTTTGTATTTGAATATCGTAAAAAGTAATATATAATAAAAAATAAATCCAAAACCCGATTACAAATAAATTGCACTCTATAATATAAGGAAGAAGAATATATTATTTTTTATATATTTTGTCTGCCATTCTAATCTACAAACTCGTCAATATTTTTCACCAAGTAGTCAACTTACATTTCATACATTTTAATGTAATACATAGACATAGCTATGTTCAGAAGATAACTGTGGTATATAGTAAATAATGTAGCATGTACAAGAATATATTCTTATATTGTCCGTATATAAGACTATTTTTTGTTTCATACTTTCCAGAGTGCGATTTTCTCGTAGTTGGGTTTATATTTACTAAGAACATGTGTGTAGTGCCACTTCATCTCTTTTATTATAGTATAACATACTAATTTTACTAAATTAAAATGTAATACTATTATAATATAAAATTAAAAATATGACGTCACACGTATCTGTGTGTCGCCATATTTGACGACAACCAGCGGACGACAAATACGCGTCTAGCGATACTTTATTTCTCAAATTATAGCAAAATAGCTTAGAAGTTATGCGGGAACAGATAAACATACAAACATACATGGAAACTGCATGCAAGCTAAAATCAGAACACTCCTTTTAGCTTCGCTGTAGTCACGTAATAAATGATAGGCTAATCTTTTACATATATCTACCTAAATTCCACGCGGACGAAGTCACCAACTAGTTAATGATAATATGTGACATTCTAACTTTGATGTGAAAAAAAAATAAAAAGACCAAGTAAGTGTCGGACTAGGCAAAGATTCTCTGTTTCGACCAAATCAAATACAAGCATTGGTATCATACTCACATAGCATGCTCCATACAAATTGTATGGAGCGACTACTTCCAACCGCTCGTCGGATTTGTTTTTGAGACTATGCACACGTTTTTATATAAAAAGGTATGGATGTTGTGATTAAATTTTGAACACACGTCTTTATTATAATTAAAAATAATGTACAACATCTGTATGTTCGTTATTCCTGTGAATAATACAACTCTTAATAGAGATAGAATTTTCGGAAATTTAAATTTCTTATATTCAAATTTACAAACCATACCTTGATAAACTATCAGCATAGATAATCTACGATCAAAAGCTTCTTTTGTTTTAAAACAAATAACATTAGGTTAAATCACATTTACGTAACCTATTAATCATGGAAAACAACAATAAAAATATCATATACACACGCATGCGCTCACGCTCATCTACACGCGCACGCAAACATACACACACATGCATGTACATAAAAATAAATTAATATTGATAATAAAGCAATACAAATATAATGATTTTTATGGTATATGTATGTTGTATCGAAATCATATATTGCAATTTTCATCGGTCAAACCATTCTCAAATTATGTAAAAATACACACATGTTTTACTGTATCCTTATTTTCATCACCGTTAGTCAAACCACATCTCATTTACAATACAACATACAGACAGACAAGCACTAGCTTAAGATTTGTACTGCAATCGTATGTTTTACTTCTGTATGTAAATTTTCAACATGTTCAAAACGTTCTTAAGCTATAAAAGAATATAAAGTCAGATGGACAGGAGATAGTAGCCTATTATTTTCACAATCAAATGTTGTTACTGTATACCAAGTTTCATCACGATCGGTCAAACTGTTCTTAAGTTATAAAAAGATAACAGCCAGACATAAATTTAAAAATAATTACATGTTACATGAACGAATACACTTTTTTTATGTTTATAATTTTATAGCGTGTCATAAAATTAAAAAAAAATAAAATAACTCCACTTTCATACATATCTCGTATGTTGCAATCAGAGAAGTACTTGGCTCAGTGAAGGAATAGACAAAAATATATTTTTATGAGCAGTAGTTATATTTGAAATTCATTTCTACTTCACTTCACACCATAAAAATTGCTTTCACAATATTTGATATTAAAAAATATGGTCCTACATTTAAGCAACGTAGAACCCTAAAAAAATGTGTGCTAAATAGAGGGCATGTCCCTAAAGTATGTGTCACATTGTAAAGTCCTCAAACTAAGCGTTACGTTTAAGATCGTTTATCTATATTAAAATGTAAGAATATATACACAAATTCTAGGTCGGTTAGACTCGTTACTGTAAGCTATCAGAGATCATCTTGTACAAATTATTTCAAACCTCTTTTTATGTATTATATAAGAGATGAAAAAAAAGACGTGCTTGATTAATGAACAGAATTTAATTAAAAATCAGTATTACTTTGAACGGATATGACACTTAAATCTCTATTTCGATATATATATATATATTTTCTTTTCTTTTTTTACTTTATGTACTCTATATTTCGATATATCCCATATAAACCCCGTACAAAAAGAATATAAGGACAATGATCACCGCAGCCAGAGCGGGATAGACAGCCAGAACGAGAATGAAAAATATAAGCGTAGCATTGTCGTCGTCCCTGCGGCGGCGCCGCTCCGCCTGCGCCCGCCTGCGCCCGCGCCTCGGCCAGCTCCTCGGCCAGCTGCGCGGCGGCCGCGATGACGTCTTCCTGCAACCGAAATTAAGGGTACGTCAAAGCGCGCTCATTGTGCACATCGTCGAAAATGCCGGCGAGTTTTCTTCCGTAGCAAGTGCTCGACGCCAAAACGAGAGCTAACACAGATCTACGAAAATGGAGAATTGAAAAGGTTTCTGTTTAGAAATATACACTCTCGATACCGCGATAGGTCGAGTGTTGTGTAGAGAACTGCTAAAAATATTTATTTTATGCAGTTGTATTGTCTATAGGATAGATTTTTTAACAATAAATGAATTATTGTTATATATTATGTCATGAATTCATTTTATTTGATGTTTTTCTATTTTTTCTTTTTTATTTTTCTAATCAAGCTAAGCTTTGCAATGTTCGAGAATGTTTTCTTCAAATTTCATGTCTACATCTTAAATTTCAACTATGATTTTAACATAGGTAGTTATAAGTAGAACATGGAAATTATACTAGCTTTAAAAGTAAAATAATTATGAATTTTAAAAACAAAAATTACTACTTATTAACAATAGTAACACTTAACTGCTTTAATGATTCTCTTACATTTTCATGATTAATGATTTATTAATGTTAATGTTAGAAATTAAGAATTGTATAACACTGTTTCCTCCTTTTAACTAAATTGCGATACGATACAAGCAAGATAAACGAGCTCATTTTCATTCATCTGATATTTTTATCAGATTCTATATCTATTCAGCCTTTATAATAGTTTGTGTCCTAGACTTGTGTAATTGATATTTTGATGCACGGGACATGAAAACACCTCAGTAACGCGAGTCAGTGCGGGAAGTCGCGAACTAAACCAGACATCAAAACCATTTGACAAATACGCTTATAATATTTCGATCGCGTCGTCGTTCGCTCCTCTGATGTTACACATGGCGCTATGAATTTTGGAAACATAAAGCCCTTTGTTGTAATAAGCGATAAGCGATAAAAGCTATGAAAACTATCGCAAGCGCAGCGTAATCTAAGATCACGTCGAAAATAATTCACATATTAAAAACAACTTTGAGTTCACATTTTTAACACACAAGATCGTACCAAACGACAAATATCGAAATACGATGCCGTTTGAGCGCTGGTAGGTCTACGCGCGTAGGTCTGTTAGGAGTCGTACACGAGCCTCTTTCGATGTGCTGAAAAACGACGGCTAAAGTTGAAAAACCGGTTGTTAGACAGGATAGACGATGGAAACCTAAAATCTCTGATGACGCAACAGCCGATCGCAACGCTCGCGATCGAACTTCTGGAAAAATCGTGCAATAGTAAAAAAAATATGTAAATTTGAAGGTACATCGGTGAATATCATTGTGCTACGTTTATCGAACGATATTTACGCTGACAATTGAATATTCTATTTCTAGAAATATTTTGTTTTGAAACAATTTCCGTGAATCTCTCCTATATTTTAATAAATCGGCAATGTCAGTAAAGATTTTATAGACACTATATCCTGTTTTTAACTAAATCGTGATATGATACACGAAAACAAGCTTATTTTCTCATACATCTCTTATTTTTGCCAGATTCTACGACTTTACAGCCTTTATAAAACATTTAGGTCGTAGACCTGAGTAATTGATATTTTAATTGTATATGAGACATGAGCACTTCGTAATCACATCATGTCGATGCGGGAGGAGGGCGGACCAAATTAAAAATCAAAATGAAATTGAAAATGGTTTAAGGAATATCCGTACGGGTATGTAGTTGTCGATATCATCGTCGGCGCCGCGTCCTCATAGGACACATCTTGTTGGAATTCTCGAAACTGTAAAGCGTTACGAGAAGCAATAAGCGTTAAGCGATAAGCAATGCAAGCTGTTGTGAGCGCAGCGTAATCTAAAATCACATCAAAAGCCACTTACGCAGTCCAAAAAACAACACGTACAAGCTTGAGCTGCTTACAGCACCAGATCGCACGATCGACTGAAGACGATGTCGATGACCTCGGACACCTGGCGTGAGTGCCGGAAATACGTCATCAGGCTATGCACTAGCCAGCTTTCAGCGTGCTGGAAGAGGACAGCTAATGTTGAAAACCCGGTTGTTAGAGCAGGACAGACAATTGAACGCGGTCAGTTGTCTGCCTGCAAGTCGTCACCGGCAGGGCAACCAACCGCAACGCTCGCTCTCTAACTTCCGGAAAAATCGCACAATGCTATGCACAAATCGAGATAAATAGTGATGTTACATGTCTTTACTGCGGCCATGTTACCTCATTATCGATAATTATTTAGTTAATTAATTTTTAATAATCCATACTCTGCATAAAATAAATGCAAAGGTTTTATTTTAAATTACAAAACTTAACTCGCCATTATTGTAAAATATTACCAAATATTTATCTTACTTTCAAATTTTCTATGATACAGCTTACAAGAGATGCTGCTACTATACAAGAGTCGTTGTAAACTTAACAATTCCTAATGTACTGTATTATTAAGAGCATTCATATCCAATAGGAACATTATTTCCTGATTTTAACAATATTGTGATACGATACGACAAAAACGAGCTCATTTTCTTATTCATCTCATACATTCTTATCAGATTCTACTACTTATTCAGATTATTAAAAATTAGGTCGTAAGCCTAAATAATCGATATTTTCAAGTCGCACACGAGTCATGAAAACACTTCGTAATGCGAGTCGATACTGGAGGCGGGAGGACTGAACCGATCATCAAAATAGATACGAAAATCATTCGAGATATATGTACGAGGATTTGGATCGCGTCAGCGTCGACGTTGAATCGCCATCCGAGGTTACACATGATGCTAAAATCCTTGAAACTGCAAAGTTTTAGTGATCATTAGCAATAAGCGGTAAACGACAAACAAAGAAAGCTATCGTGAGCACGATGTAATCTATGATCAGGTCGAAATTCACTCACGCACTCCAGAAAGACAACTTTAATTTCGCAGTGATTGCATCGATAACTTCGATAATCGATAATCGATAGACAACGGCACTGAGCACGGAAATACGTGTGTCATCAGGCGGTAGACGAACCTGCTTTCATCGCGTTGAAAGAGGACGGCTAATATTAGAAAACCGGTTGTTAGAGCAGAATAGACAATGGACGCGCACAGTTGTCTGCCTGCTAATAGCCGCCATTGGCGCAGCGGCCAATAGCAACGCAGGCGCTCTAATTTCAGGAAATGTTAAATAATTTTAAGTGTATGCCAAACTTTACGAATCGAATGATATCTACGAATAAAACAATATTTATAAATAATTTAGGTAAAAAGCGATGTTACATATGTACCGTCTCATAGTTTTAGTTTCAAAATTGTTTTCGCCTTTATAGTTTTGCGGAAGTTACAACGTAAGGCTCTGACTTCTGTAAAATCAAACAATAAAATTTAATACCATGTACAAAATAATTCGTATGTGTGTTAGCTCCGACGCAAAACTGGAGTTTACTACTTAGGTACAATTGTCTTTGATTATGCAATAGCCAGAGGGTATTTAAACGCACTTATTTTAAAACTTAAACCTAGGTAGGCGACCGAGCTTTGCTCGGATTATTTTTTGGATACACTAAGTGTATAAAACACTGTTAATATACCAAGTTGTAATACTAATGTCACTTCATTTCGCTGATACAGTCTATTATCACCAGTAAAATATCAAGTGTCGTAATATTTGAATTATAAAATATCGTTGTCTGAGGCGATTTTAATGTTTCCAAAATATTTTTTTAATGATTTCTGTGCAATTTGTAATATTCGACATATTTTACTACTTACTTAGTGCTACTAATGAGATCGAATTGAGATCTAATTGATATCGTAGTTTTATCTTTTAACACAAGATGGCACTCGTTTCCCATTGAATGGACCACAACTGACGACTGACACATTTTCAAATTAATATTCCAAAACAACCATGAAAATAAAAAAAAAACTAATATTGAGGTTATTTTGATAAAATTTATTTAAAAAAAACCGGAAGTGGATCAAATTTAACTTGCAAGATAAAAATGCTTGTCATAATAATAAAAATTAAAAAAGCGTGATAAAAAAAAAGAAATTAAAATCAAGTTGCACCCCAGGTTCGAACTCGGGATCTTCTGCACAGAAAGCATACGTGATAGCCGCTGCTCCACAGCAACCAAAGCCCGTGGCGAAATATCTATATACATTCAGTAAGTAAGCATTCATATCCCGGTTTTAATTTTTTTTTGGAAAATCGCGTTATCCCGGTATAAACATCATGTGATAAACTTGAAACACTAAAATTAATCTAAATATAAATTTTTCATGAAAATCGTTAGAGCCGTCTCGAGATAGCTAGTATACATAAACAAACAAATATACAAGAATTGCTCGTTTAAAGGTATTAGATGTTTTTTACTTACATTTCATTATATATGCATTCTGTATGTCTTTTATAACTAAAGAACGTCTCTAAACGATCGAAATGAAAATTCGTATACAATAACAAAATATAGTTGCGCACATGATAGGCCACTGTCTGTTGTTTTACTGTCTGTCTGAATGTCTTTTTATAACTCAAGAACGTCTCAAACGATCGAAATGAAAATTCGTATACAATAATAAAATATAGTTGCGCACATGATAGGCCACTGTCTGTTGTTTTACTGTCTGTCTGTCTGAATGTCTTTTTATAACTAAGGAACGTCTCAAACGATCGAAATGAAAATTCGTATACAATAATAAAATATAGTTGCGCACATGATAGGCCACTGTCTGTTGTTTTACTGTCTGTCTGTCTGTCTGAATGTCTTTTTATAACTCAAGAACGTCTCAAACGATCGAAATGAAAATTGGTATACAATAATAAAATATAGTTGCGCACATGATAGGCCACTGTCTGTTGTTTTACTGTCTGTCTGTCTGTCTGAATGTCTTCTTATAACTAAGGAACGTCTCAAACGATCGAAATGAAAATTGGTATACAATAATAAAATATAGTTGCGCACATGATAGGCCACTGTCTGTTGTTTTACTGTCTGTCTGTCTGTCTGAATGTCTTTTTATAACTAAAGAACGTCTCAAACGATCGAAATGAAAATTTGTATACAATAATAAAATATAGTTGCGCACATGATAGGCCACTGTCTGTTGTTTTACTGTCTGTCTGTCTGTCTGAATGTCTTTTTATAACTCAAGAACGTCTCGGAAGATCGAAATGAAATTTGGTATACAGTCATAAAATGTAGTTGTGCACATGTCAAGCCACTGTCTGTTGTTTTACTGTCTGTTTGTCTGTCTGAATGTCTTTTTATAACTCAAGAACGTCTAAACGATCGAAATGAAAATTCGTATAGCCAATAATAAAATATAGTTGCGCAAATGATAGGCCACTGTCTGTTGTTTTACTGTCTGTCTGTCTGTCTGAATGTCTTCTTATAACTAAGGAACGTCTCAAACGAATCGAAATGAAAAATTGTATACAATAATAAAATATAGTTGGCACATGATAGGCCACTGTCTGTTGTTTTACTGTCGTCTGTCTGTCTGAATGTCTTTTTATAACTCAAGAACGTCTCAAACGATTTAAAATGAAATTGATATACAATAATAAAAATATAAGCCAGGCACATGATAGGCCACTGCCTGTTGTTTTTACTGTCTGTCTGTCTGTCTGAATGTCTTCTTATAACTAAGGAACGTCTCAAACGATCGAAACAAAATTGGTATACACACAAAATAGTTGCGCACAGATAGCCACTGTCTGCTTGTTTTACTCGTCTGTCTGTCTGTCTGAATGTCTTTATAACTAAGAACGTTTCAAACGATCGAAATGAAAATTCGTATACAATAAATATAGCGCACATGATAGGCCACTGTCTGTTGTTTTACTGTCTTCGTCTCTCTGTCTGAATGTTCTTTTATAACCTGAACGTCTCGGAAGATCGAAATGAAATTTGGTATACAGTCATAAAATGTAGTTGTGCACATGCCAAGCCACTGTCTGTTGTTTTACTGTCTGTCTGTCTGTCTGAATGTCTTTTTATAACTCAAGAACGTCTCAAACGATCGAAATGAAAATTCGTATACAATAATAAAATATAGTTGCGCACATGATAGGCCACTGTCTGTTGTTTTACTGTCTGTCTTGTCTGTCTGAATGTCTTTTATAACTAAGAACGTCTCGGAAGATCGAAATTAAATTTGGTATACAGTAAGAAAATGTTGTTGTGCAAATGGTAGGCCACTGTCTGTTGTTTTACTGTCTGTCTGTCTGTCTGAATGTTTTTATAACTCAAGAACGTCTTCAAACGATCGAAATGAAAAATTGTGTAATAATAAAATATAGTTGCGCACATGATAGGCCACTGTCTGTTGTTTTACTGTCTGTCTATCTGTTTTTTGGCATGTGTTTATGTCTTTTTTATAACTTATATACAGCTGTATTTTTTTATTAGAGACTTTGTCAATATAAGTAAATAAAAGCATAAAGATACAATACAGACTATTTAATTGATATTCAATGCGACATGAGGTTCAGGGCGTATGGTTGTTTTTTATGTGACCTCTGACATATAATAGGGTTCAACTTTAGTCTAAATTACCTGTTTTATCAATTCGAGACATATGATAAACACTGTACATGATTACAGTGTAATTAATGGGCGCCAACCGACAGCAAGTGCCGAAAAAAGATATATAATCAAACCATGATGTTCACAATCAAATGTTGTACAAAGAGATTGAGGTAGGTACCGATTTCGAATATTGAACTGGGATCACTTCCCACCTATATTTGTTCTTGGTCTCTCATCTGTGATGAAACCTCAAGGGTGGTTGCAGGCAAATATGTTAGAAGAAATGTTGTGGGCTGAGGCGCCTCAGCAATGGAACACTGTGCACTTCCAAACCGCCGTCTGCGCATTCAGATTACAGACATCCACTCTTGTGGGTGTGAAAAAAGATCCTAGAATCACCATAGACACGTGCCACCGATGATAACCGGTAAACCAGATTTCACAAATCACTTCTCTGAACAAAACATCGCGTCTTACCCGTTACTTAGGACGATCCCACGATAAATATTTATATTAGATAGGAGAAGATTGACTGATTATAACATTTCAAAGAAATTCGACTCTCGTAATAATGTCTTGCATACCTTCAAATCAAAAAGTACCGACGAATTTTTGTATTTGAAAAGGATCTCGATATGATACAGATGATATGGCTGATCAATTTAATGAAGTATTTAATGACACTACCAATTAGATGTTTTTAAATTTTTCTTTTATGATTCATCGCATATAAATGCAAAAGTTCCTTTACTTGTAATCAAAACGAATTATTGAACCATCACAATAACACTATGACATCTTGTTCAAAAGATTTCGATATGGCGCCATCACCCAGCATAATACAAACCACACCATCTCCGAGTTTTATAGCCTAAATTTTATTTTGGTAGTAGCCCTGACCAAATCAGAACCGTGGCGGTAGCGGAGTCGATATTGCAAACAAGACGAAGAGCAAAATTGAAAGTCGAAACCGGGCGAGGACTCAATCGAGAACGGAACCATGGTTGGAATCAGTGTGGAATTAAAATTAGAACCAACAGCGTGTTCGGAATATAAGGAACAGTGCCGAGGTCAGAAATCAGAGCGGGTTTCTTAACTTGGTCCGAGACCGGGTTCAGAATGAAAAGCGAGACAGCGATCAAAGTCAAAAAGTGAGACAAATCGGTATCGAAATCAGGATTGGGATTGATATGGTAAACGGTCGTTACATAAGATAAAGGAAAGTGTTCAAAGTCCACGCGGGCGAAGCCGCGGGCAGAAGCTGGTCTTCATATAAATGTGATGTACTTCGATATGATTCTTAATGTGATGCACTTGGCGCACATCCATGTATCGCAGTTACGTCAATTCAACATGACAATAATTTTGAATAAAAAAAATGTATGTAAGTACGGAAAAACCTATTAGTATCACGCTTGATGTCACCACGGATCCTTTTATCTAATAATTGGAAAGGCATCCGCATTTCGATTATAGATAATTTACAAATATATCGTGACTTTATTGTATTTTGTTCATTATATTACGTATTCTTTATTTCCAATATTTATGTATTTTTTGTCAGATTATTCGATTTTTACTACTTTCGAAGATACCTAAATTCGGTAACAACAATTTTTTTTAGTTTGATTTTCAAAGGACTGTTAAATAAAAATACATTACGTGCTTTCGAAATAATAGGTACTATCAAGAGAAAATAGCACAATATGTTATATTGTTTTCAATTTTTCATTCAACCTTTAATATAAATTATTTATTTTTATTGTGTACCATAATTATTCTAAATTTTAATTATCGATATCGATGTAAACACCGCGCGCTAGACGATCGTTTCTGTCTTTGCACTTTAGACTATGGTACACTAAAAACTTCCTTTTACAAAGGAAAAAAAAAGACATAAGGGTGTATATATGAGGCTGCCATTACGCACTGTAAATGCACTTGTTTTACACATTCACAAACTAACAGATTATGGTCTTTAAAAGTGACGCATTGCCCTTTTAATAATGTATACATTATATATCTAATACATCTCATATGAACATCAAGTTAGTCATTTAATTAATACGCGGATTGTTCGATATTAAAATGGAGCACCAGTTAAAATACTTATAGGTGAGTACCTAATGTTTCATGGCGCAAAACTGTTTACCTTCGTGTGTTAAATAAAAGCGAGCGCCAAGTACGTAGAGTATTCACATTAACAGAACGGACATTGGTGTGTTGGGAAAACGTCCTACTTTCTTATAAGGCGAAATTTGTTGTCTCTAATGTTGAGCAGGAAAAGGGGATAATAATATTTAGTTTAACATTATAAGATAGATATAATTATAGAAGTTCAATGAGTTTTATTAGGTATTTTTGGCGTTATCTAGTACCTGTAATAATACCCACTGAAATTGATATATTGTCGTCCTATCTCCGACTTCTGCTTATCGCAGACTCGCCTTTTCTAGCCTTTACTATTTCAAATAACTTAAATCGGGATTTAATAAAAATAAAACAAACGTTATTACACTTTTTCATGTTTTCACAGAGTAGATATAAACACTTTAGTCGCGTTATTTTAAGCAATGTTAAAGCACTTAATTCAGTCTCAAAATAAAAAAAATATGATGTGATAAATGCACCAGCAAAGGAGCGTATCTTCATGGCACTTACGTCTTTTGTTGAAAGCGCAGTTTTTGGTAATAACTCATAAATGGTTTATTCGATCATGATTAAAATAATTGTGATGAAAGTATTTATTAAACGTTACATTAGTAATTTTTTTTATATTTTTAGACATACGGTTTAAAAAATAAAGGAGACACATTCAATTTATAATTAGGTATTTTTAAGCGATTGCCTATTTACGAAAATATTCAATTAATAAAAACTGCTTAGAAACCTTAAAATGTTTTAAAAGAAATGAAATAGGGTACACGTATTTTGATGTTTTGAAAAAATGTTTTTCAGCTTCTGTTACAGGTATAGAGTGCCCCTTAGAAATATTTATTTTCTTATTTAACTACCAAATTAAATAGTAGCTTACATAAGACACCTATAATCGGAATATCAACAATACAAATTTTATAGTTTTGATTAAAATGCGTGTAATATACAGACGAACGGATTGACGGATGGACATGAAGAAACTATAAGGGTTCCGTTTTTGCCATTTAGACTCCCGTAACCTTAAAAACATTACATATAATATTTACATGTAACTTTAGTTTATTTTGCATTGTATTTACACGCGGAGCTGAATCAGGTATCGATACGGAGAGATAGCAAAATAAAAAACGGGACTAAGGCCCAAATCGAGGGTGGGAACAGAATTAAAACTGATGGTATGACTGAAAACGAAATGAGAAGCAGTATCAATCTAAGTCCGCTTTGACTAAAGGCGGGACCATAATTGGAGTTCATTTGAATCAAGATAGGCTTCGAAATCTAAAGTGACATTGTGATCTTGTGATCGAAATCGAGAGTGAGACAAATTTGTATCGAGATCAGGATCTGGATTAAAATTTAGCACGGGATAGCAATCGGGACCATTACTAAAGACGTAATCAGTCGATACGTAAAATGAAGGGATGAAGCCGCAGATAGAAGCTAGCGACTCTGCGCATGACGTTCGCAGACGAATCACCTGAGCTTGGCGAGCGGCCAATAGCTGTCTATTTACTTTAAAACGTTAACAGGTGGGAGAAGCCGGTTTCTGCTTGTACTGCTTGTTCATTGGCCAGAATGTATTCAAATGCCAGCAGACCGCCATAATTAGATTAGTGTCATGAGCACTTACGAATACGTTTATTACAATTAGTTATTTAGTTCAGTTCAATATTCGAAATCAGGTACCTACCTTAATCTCTTTGTACAACATTTGATTGTGAACGTCATTAAGTTTGATTATGTATCTTTTTTCGGCACTTGCTGTCAGTTGGCGCCCATTAATTACACTGTAATGATGTATAATGTTTATCGTATGTTTGAATTGATAAAACGTTTAGGTAATTTAGACATAATTTGAACCCTATTATATGTCAGAGGTCACATTAAAAAGAACCATACGCCCTGGACCTCATGTCTCATTGAACATAAATTAAATGTTCTGTATTGTATTTTTATATTGACAAACTCAATAAAACACAGCTATACGTAAATTATAAAAACACATAGACACATACAACAAAGAGATAGACAGACAGTAGCCGTAGCAGATCATTCGCGCAATCATATTGCTTCTTACTGTTTGCAGACAAATTTTCAGCAAGATCAGTGAAACCTTTTTATTGTAGTTATATAAAACGTACATATGTACAAGACAAGCAGACAAATCGGAAAACTATAGCCTACCATTTACGAAATCTTATGTTCTTACTGTATACCAATTTTAATCATAAGCGTATAAACCGTTCTCACGTAATAAAAACACACACAGACAGACAGACAGACACACAGTATAACAACAGACAGTGGCTACCATGTGCTCAACTACCTTCATTTTATGATTGCATACCGAATTTCATTTCGATCGTCTGAGACTTGAATTATAAAAAGACATACAGACAGACAGACAGACAAAATTGAAAAAATTGTATAATATGAATCACTGCATCATAAAATGATTATTTATCACAAAATTGGGTGAAAAAAATAAATGTACAGTCTAAATTAAACAGAATATTACTTTTAAATTGGTACTAATACTCAACAATTCTAACTTATTTTGATTTTTTGATTTCAATGATCATTTCGTTAATCATCCATTACCTGTCTAAGCCACAAACAAGCAGACGTATATTTCATTATGTGTAATTAAATATAAATATTTAATACGCATACGTAAATAAATATTTACGTATTTAATATCTGCTAAAAATAGTTAAACCAAATTTAGGTATATATACCTATGTATTTTTTGTATTCACTTAGAACAGTTCTTAAATTCTTCCCTGTAGTACACCATAGATACCCGCCTAAGAAAATGGTTTTATTTTATTCAAGAGGTCCAGAGTTAGAATTAGGTTAGAATTTTGATGAGAGCAAGTAGAGCAATAAGATAAAGGGCTCCACGAAAAAAAGGACAACGCGGACTTCAGCTCCGTTAATGCTTATATTTTGTGCAAAAAAAATTACATCCAGACACATCCTAATATTTCGTTTTAGCAGCTGAAAATAAACGATCGTTAAATTCTCTTAGATCTCGTGTGCTGTGATAACAATAACGTTTACTTGGTCGTAGAAAATACCTCGATTGACGATAGATTTCTATTGAATCATGCTGATAAGAAATATAGCCGATACCCAGGGCATTCTCCATGACGGCGTATACCATAAAACTGCCAGCACTCACCTCGTCTCCTTTTGAGTGGCAGCCCGGACGTGGTTATACCTATCAGCCATTTCAATTAAGACGTCAGCATGGCAGCGAAGATACCTTCGCGCGGACTATTTTCAATGACTGGCCACATGAACGATGACTCTATTATTTAAAACGTACGACCGTCGGTCCTTGCCGCCGTAGAAGTTCCAACATAAATTAACGACAATACATAGAACAGTGTTCTGCAAACAGTAATTTTGAGAACCAATGTTAACATATGAATCGACAAATATTTTAAACAATGGTCTACCATTAATCACTGCGTTGCTCGCTCCCTCTCGAAATACAAAATAGCGCCAATGGTTTTTGTAAGGACAAATAACGAGCCACGCACGACATCTTACAATGAAGTAACATATGTTCAAATGTCGAAACTTATTTCTATCGTGTATTTTTTTATAACTTAAAGATTATATTTTTTCGTTACCATTGTTTTTGTTATTTTAATCAAAGAGGAACGTAATTCTTCTTCAGATATACGTTTTCTGAATAGCGCCTTTACAACTCACAATATTATTGTCAATTTAAATAAAACGGTTACTAAAATTTAGTAACCTCTTTTATTTATTACAATTAATTTATGGATAATAGCACGTAACGATATTTTATAATGTTCACTATGATCAACAAAACATATATCTTATTACTCAAATATACAGGAGTTTTGAATGTTGTCCAAATATAATGTTTTATTCTTATTTTAAATCTCCTTAATTCTGTTTGATCTGCTATTTACATCCAATACGGAAACAATGATAATATATCGACATTCCTAATAATCTAAACAATATCTGTGTACAAGGATTCAGAATCTGCATAAGCGATCGGCTATAATTCGGTTAAATACAACGAATAGGTAAGTCGCAAGTTGCGAAGTAAAGTCACCACAAAAACACCGATGTAAAACTACATGGCTGAAGGTCCACGGAGTCGACAAGTCAAATAATAGATAGGTACCTGTACCAGCATGCCAGCGAAATTGAACCGGAATCATTTATAAACGATGCCGGCAGGGCGGGAAGGGGGGCTGTGGGGTTGATGCATTTTGTATTAGCTCACAGCGCCCCCTCGCGGCCGGGGGTTGCTGGGGAATTCTCCGTTATTTAATCTCACGGCAATGTACCGTAGCTGTCACATTTCTGATGTTGTTTCTCTTTTTAGGTACATTTTGAAAAACAATATACCTGTTGCAATATGTCCGAGTTTAATAACAAGAAAGGATGATAATGATATTATAAAAAAACCGACCAAGAGCATGCAGGCCCATGCTTAGTATAGGGCTCCGAAGCCATTATTACAAAGAAATGAACTACAATTGAAAAAACTATGTTATTACTTTTTATGTATCGCGCACAGAATAGGTATAAGAACTTTAGTCGCCTATAACCAGAGAAACAAATAGGTATGTCGACTATTACTCATAAAGTCGTGTAAACTAAAGTGCACCAGCAAAAGAGCCTATTTTCATAACAGTTGTTTGTTGAGAAACGCAACTTTTCAGCAATAACTCAATACCGGTATCTCCGATCATGTTCAAAATAATTTTCCTTGAAAGCATTTATTATGTATTACCTTTTTAATTTTATTAATAATTTTTGGACATATGGTTTGAAAAATAAAGAGGAGACTCATTTTTTGTTATTTTTGGGGTAATTATTTCCGAAAATATTCCATTGATCAAAAAATCTGTTTAGAAACCTTAAAATGTTTTTAAAATAGCTGTCGAAATATGTGGCAAAGGTTGATTTTTGCTGAAAAACATTCTTTTCAGCTTCCTTCCATTGAGTGTCCCACCTAGAAATGTTCATTTTTACCATTTAATTACCAAACTTAGTAGCGACTTACACAAGATACTTATAGTCCAATTTTATCAATAAATATATAGTTTTTGAGAAAAATGACAGTAACCTACGAACGGACTGACGGACGGACAGACAAACATGACGAAACTATAAGGGTTCCATTTTGCCATTTTGGCTCGGAACCCTAAAAGATAATTAAGGTTTGCGGAAAGCAAACCACACAATACAAACGTTATGATTTTGAAGATACAAAACAACTTTGTTTTTTTTAATCTGTACTTTATGTTACTCTTTTATTTTAATAATTTAATTTAAGAATGATTTTGTGTATTTCTTTTCTTTGATCTACACCCTATCAGACGCATTAAATATTTTAAAATCTTGAATTGTGCAAACTATGGAGTGTCATTTAATTAATTACTTTTAGGATTACTCGTGTGTCTCTCTCCGTTTGTCACAGCCAAACTTGCTCTAAGTCTAGTGGACCGCTTAAGTGTATATTTGGTAGGGATACATATGTAGGTCTGTGTTCCAAATGTGAATAAATGAGTTTTGAATATGAGGGTCACATTTGAGAGTAAATTAGAAAATAAAAGTATTTAATTTTGTATACATGAACTCTACGTCTTCTATCAAAATCCTACCAGTTTTTCTTGAGATATGTCTACCTAGTTGTCCTATAAATAGAACATATGTTTAGAGAATGAAAACAACGATTGATAAGTTTAAGCAAAAATGTATCTAGTGTATATAACACTAATAATTTAATAGTTATATCAATAATATAAGTTCATAATAGTTAATAAACTAAATTTTACTTATAACTTTTAACTTCTTTAATATAACTTATAAGTTATTAACTATACTTGTAACTTCTAAATAGCGCTCTACGAGGGAATTTACTTATTTAATTTTGTCATGCTTTTATTGTTCAATATTATGGCATTGTATACGGTTTCTATATGTAACAGTCAAGTTATATTCCATACCATTTTAGTGCAAGAGACCGCCTTTACAAAACCCAGTGCCTGAATCCGGGCTGTGGCAATGTATTGAATTTGAACCGATCCAGAATTCTAGCTTTATTATTACGTTTTATGATTTTTTCTTTGTTTCATTTCCATTAAAATAGCAAAATAACCGTTTTCATTTCTCCGTCGACATCGGTTTTCGGAAAATGTAAAATGTTTTACGACGTAACACAATATCAATCAACACAACCGCAAAATTTCTCTTCATCCCGCCTATACCCTTTAATTTTAACGGGAATAATAGTTGTCGCTGTTACGTGAAATCGTCCAACTTCACAGGAGCGTTATTTAGTGAAACAATCGTTTTTATTTGCAATGCAAAGTTTTAGTAATTTCGCCCGTTTGGCTGTACAAACACGAATGAACGACATCGCGACACACCAGCGGACGTTGAGTTATGGCCTTCAGCCGAGGGACAGCAATGTCAACCCGCGCGACAAAATACTTGTGTAACCAGACGTCCCGCTTATTGTACACTCCTATATTTGCAGGCAGATTTCTATGTGATAATTATAGAAAACCGTAAAATGAAAGGAGGATTCGAAATAAATTCTTCTGGTTTTGTATTCATTTCATTATTTTCAAATTTAATACGGACGAGTTGAACAAGTGTTAGTGGATATGTTCTTTTTTATTCGTTGTGTGTCACTTTTACTTCTACCACATTATTTAGTCATATTATTCGATACATATCACTGAACACAATCGAGCATCTCCCTTAAGTTTATTTTATTGGCGACCTCATCTGTCCATTTGAGTGTTTTCAGGCGGTCTTTTTCTAATGATAGCGCACGTTTTCCGTTTATGTTCATGTTTAAATAAATTTTACTTATGAATACGGATTTTCCTGTATGCAAATTTAATCATTCAAACAAGAACTGACGCACTCAATCACCATACTAAAAGGGTGTCCTCTTCGATATCGTATAATATCGATATCGAAATATTTAACGAGGTATTATACGTTACAGTTGTTGGCTATGATTGTGTCACGTGGCGAACACACTTTCAGTGAATGCGAAGCTCTTGAAGGGCAAAGGCGAAAGATTTGTAATAACTCCTCCCTCCTCCCCTTCACCGCCCCCTCTCATAGGTTACGACACGAAAGTTGAGTAGTTACGCGATAAAAGTTGTTGACGGAACGCTAAACTTTGCGCATCATATGCATGGTACTACGTGACATTTAAGTTGAAAGGTTCTGATGCGGACCTATAAGTACTTACATCCTACTTGTGGTCTACTCATACGCGAAATCTTAATTTAAACTTAAATGTTGTATATTCTGTCTATTAGATCCGATACCGATAACACTAACAAATAAATGGTATATTAAATTATCGTCTTGGAGTATTCTTAATAATCTATACGTATAGTAAAACAGTAGATAGGGAGAAAAATTATACATTAAAATATATGAGAATGACTACTCTGTAGAGTATTATAAACGCTGTTAGAACTCATTTCAATGGTTTTTAGAACTGTCGTCTGTTTTTCTATGCATGTTCGTTAAAATTTGGGCATAAGTCGATAAAGTTTAACAAAATAATAGTTTATCCTTCGGAGTAACACATGAAATAGCTTTTATCGCGTTTTACTGTTATTTTGACGTCATAACGTCTTGTAAATCGATGAACGCCGGCTGCAAGCACGAAAAAGCATTACTCATTGTCGTTCCGCCTGAGCTGTATGCGAGCGAGAGCGCGCAAAGAGCGATCTCTTCCACCCATCGGCCGATGCGTCTGAGTAGAAGAGAGACAGTACGCACACAACCTACACTTGAACTGTTTTGTCAACTGTATATAAAGTGAAGGGAAAAGTTAATGTAGTTTCTATAGTTTATTACAACAACAATTGCGACAAGGGATAATAATTCAATTCAATCATAAAAGTATGCAATTTTTCTTCAATTTTTCTTATGACGTTATCACGTAAAATTATCGCTCGTAAACGAGTTTACAGACAACCAATTTTTTTACGTTAAGCATTATTTGAACAAAACAAAATCTAGACCAAAATCGAAGTCAGAAGCAAAGATTGGAATCGAACAATATAGGGATCGTGGTTGCCCATGTGATTGATCAATGCAGACGATGTAGGATTTCGTTCAATGTCCTCGCGGGCGTAGCTGCGGGCGAAAACTACTAAGTAAATAGTTAGAATACGATCTTACTTAAATCATTATAAGATCTATAATTTAAATCATTGTCAATTGACATTTGCTTAGGAACTTTAACGGACGATTTGTAATTAAAATAAATCATAAATATTAAGAAACTTTGAACAGTAAAAAGAGTTGAAAAAGATAAAGAATCCAATAAATTTAATGTAAAAATATTTTTTAAAACAAACATACACTAAGGAATGTACAAATACAAACAAAAACACGTGTGGCACACTCGGGGACTGCCGCGGTAAAGGTATTGCATAGTATTTTTATCAACTCTATGCATTTACAATTATTTATTTATTTTATTTATGCAGTATTTTGAGGAGGAGCCCTAACGCCGAAGCTCTAATCAGGCATGAGTCGCCAGATTGGCGGGCGAAGAGGAGGATTACGTATGCGCAGTAACGCCGATACAACCAATGCCACCTAGAGGCGAGTTGCTAAATTAAAGAGACAAGCGTGATATTTCAAAAGTCATTAAAAACTGCTGTTCATCGATAGATGGCAAAACAAAAAGTACACCCGCTGTGCCGGTCGGAGTGGGGGTGTTAGGGTTATTTCGTCGTTATGGAATTTCTGATTCGGTCTGGCTCGGATAGAAGCTATGCAATAGTTTAAAACAATATGGACATTGATGGTTGTAAAACTAGATCTAATAAAATTAGATCTAGTTTTGATCCAATAACATATTTCATACATTCTATATTACAGCATATTAAAAATTAAGACTTATGTAGTTCTTTATTCATTTTAGAATATTATTCAAATAACGAAAACTAGATTCCAAAAATCTTTCTGCAAATTTCTTTCAAATACATTTTTAAGTAATATAGAGTCATACTGAGATTGCAAATTATTTAATCATATTACGTAGAAAAGTCTTTAAGTGTTACTAAGCAAAATTTTACGATTTTACATTTCCTAAAATTTTTCTGAGGTAAACAAGCAAAAATTTATCAAACAGCTTGTTTCGCCATAATTCACTTTGAAGTGATTCGGTAGGGTATTTAGCTTCGTATATAAAATAAAGAGCAGAAAACTACGAGAAGTAAGTTCAGGGAAGTTCACAAAGCAGCTGTATCAGACTACGATAATATTTGAAGTAGCGTTCATTAGATTTACGTTTACATGGTATAAATGTATCAAGTTTTATCTTAATATTATTATGTATATTATTAAATCTATGTCTTGTCTTTTAGAAGTGTCTTACTAATATCTCAATAATTAAATACTTTTCGATGCCTGAACTGGTTCGAGAAGCAAACGACTACAAGCATAAATATATATTTTGGAACACATATAAATATATTTATATATAGCGCTGCTCATCAGGCATGTGCACTCGTAAAGTGTGGGCATATCGCCCCAAAGTAGTTACACTTATAGCGGCAAATAAGAAAACTTTGCTTATATCCACATCCACTGGGGCTTATAGCGTGTGTGTGTAGTGTTAGTGGCAGTCGATTTTTCTTGTATTTCGTATACAATATCTATGGCAACAGAACGTGAAAAACAAAAATACTGTATCTCAATGTTATTCAATGTAAATAAAGTTTTTGATAACTTTAGCGGTATTTTCTTTTCTTATGAGATTAAAATTTAAAGAAGTCAAAATATATACGACATGCTTAAGTTCGTATTAAAAAGACGATCAAATTCACTAATAAAAAATAAATTCACGAATCTTTAAAATCTTCATCAAGTAATCTTTGAAAGTTGTTTTTATAAAATATAGGTACTTTTATACTATCTACGACAAACAAATTCGATAATCATATATTGTTGTAAGTACATTAACACCTATTTTCACAAATCTAAAAAGTAACTTTAAACGAATGTAAGCATTTCAGCTCTCAAAAAAGACGTTGAAAATATATATTTATGTATATTTGTCTGTTTTCTTGAAAGTCTGGAATAATTAAGAAAATTTATTTAAATTGGGCACTTTCAACAGTACGCGTTTTATATATATATTAATACTAAAAATTTGAGGAACAAATTTGCTCAATATGGCAAAGGTGCTTACTCAAATGACGTTTTAGAGAATTTCCTGCGCATCCACTCCAAGGCTTCCTATACCTGGAATGATGAAAGTTTAACACTCGAACGGCGGAATACTTCTTAATATCTCCTATCACAAATTATTTCGCCTTGGATACCTCTTCGCATAACTTATGGCTCCTTTAGGTACGCCTGCGGGCAACCAGCTCAAGGCTTACAGCTTATTACAAATTTCTAGATCTACCAACACCTCGCACAATGACTTTTTATTCCGAATGTGCGAATATTTATTTCTATTATATTTCCTCCTATATTTTCTTAACATTCTGATGCTTTCAAATTGATCTCTTTATTCGACTTTTAGATTATTGTTAGATTTCATATTCTGTAGATAACGAGCCAATCTTTATTATTATATCTAACAATGTATATCGAACTTTTAGTGGAATAAAGGAAAAATACCAGGTTGAGCATTGGGGTGATCAGAGACGTTACTTACACATGCCGAATGACCTAAGTGTTGCTTTCAAACGTAGGTTGAATTCTGACAAATCACAAGTGAAAACAATTTTTTATTCTTCAAACTACTCATTATGTGTGTTGGAAACTGTGTTGTATAAGCCATACTCGTGAGACACACTTGACGTTCTGTCTACATTTTCATAAGTCCTGTAAAAGTAAACTATTCAGTGCGTCAGTGTGTTTTCTCCATATAGGAAATTATAACGAATATAGAAACCTCCTGTCCTGCGTCAAAACAAGGAGAATCGGATGAAGCAACTTGTTGTTTGGAATCATCAAAACGCTCAACACTAAAAAAAGCCAAACGCTTAACAAGTTGAGATACAGACGCCGCCCAGAAAATCTACTATCTCGACTAAGTCCGAACGCTTCATCCACCTCGAAATGCGCCCCATTTCGCCACAGGTCAGCTTCCAGCGAGGAACTGAGTCGCTCCCGTCACCGTCGCGTTTCTATAAACGGGTGTCAGTAATTAAAGTAGCGTTCACGCGCCCGTTTCGTTTGAAATTGAAGGTTGCGAAAGTTTGTTTAGCCATAATTCTAAAAGGAAAATACTAAGAAAACGATTCTGTAAATAAATTTGAAAGCTTTCCAGAGTGTTCAACTTTCCGCGGTAGACGTGGGTGATGTTCATATTCAACAATAAATCGATGGATTGTAAAATTCAAATAAGCCCCTTATTTAAATAGTGCTGATCTGAGTTTATGTCATGTAGTGCAATTTGTTGTCGAGAACCAACAACATAGCAACAATGTGATTATCTCACAATTTCACGGATACCGCGAAACAGAGCAACATTTAAAAAATATCTCGTTTTTCACTTTTCCCAACGATATTATAAAATATTATAGAACTTTCTTTGATGTTCTAGAACTATATTTAAAGAAATCGAACTTTTATATGGCAGTCATATATTCTTGCAATCGATCAATTACAACTCTTATATCTTCCACATTCTTACAGCTATAGACGCGCAACCCCCATAGTGCACGATGGAAAGTGCACGATTACTACCATAGACAAACACAGTTCATTTTCTATGTGTTGTTTTGACTATAGAGTGAAATGTAAGTGCGCGCATTCATACACACATACATACAAATCCGGGGTTTGGAACACAAATAATATGTTATTCGTTAACCGGTAAAATGAACGTTGTAGCTGTAATTCGAAATACGTCCCTAATGGGACAATTCGTTACACTTTACTTATGCTTATAAAATATCATTCAAGCTTGGCAAGTAAAACACCAAAATTTCTTTCCAAAATTGGTATTTTGATGACGGTTCTGTATAATATAGTTGGCTTTATTGTGGCGGTTCTTATCATCCCACTGTGGAAACCTTTATTTTTAATTAATCTTCCGCAATCATGCCTTGAAGCTTGAGAGACTTGGGAGGACCATGACTCTCCACGCTGGTCTACCAACGCGGTGACACAACACGAGCCAGCTTAACGTGTTCTGGTCTTGCCACACGTTAGGCAGCATAAAATGGCTTAATTTAACTCTAGTTGAAAACTCGTTGACGAATTTTCCCATTATCAGGATATTAGGCCAATGGACTCTATGGATAAGAACTTCAATTTATAGAAGAATGATGACGTTTAGCACGTCAATAGTGCTGCTTAACCGATAAAATACCACGCTTTCATAGAATACAGATGTGAAGTAATAGCTTCCGCTGTTCCATTTCGTCCAGTGATTCAGAGTTTCGATGGCTCATTTTCCTCACAACACCCTGCTTCCTCAATGAACCCACTTTCCTCCCCACCCTACCTTCATGAGTTATCATATTCCTGTCTAAAAAGCCGGTAACTTACAGGTGACAGTTCCAGGTGGCTGCAAGTGTCCATGGACGGCGGTGACCACTGACTCTCTAATTTCTCATATACTGATATTCTCCTCGTAAATACTATGAAATATCTCAGGAGACGCAAAATTACTACTATCAAGACTATTTTTCAAAGGAATAATACATTATTATTGTACATTATTGTGCTTTCGTTACATATCTTTTTATTTACACACGCCGGGAATATCTCCATCTGATATTCTCGAACATTTTTCCGCGCAATTTGCAACCCCATCTGCAAAACCCGTTATTTCTATTCTTTTAGGTAATGTTAAATTTAAGTAAATGTTAATAATATTTATTTAATAAATATTGGTTTTATTTTATTAATATTTTTATTAATTGTATATTGTTAATGAATCTGATGTAAATACATATAATTTACATCTTGTTAAATGAATAAAGTTGGATTTAGCCGTTTAACACTCACAAATAATCACTAAATCTTATTTCATTGTAAAAGTAATCTTCGAAATTCACCAAATCACCATTCGATTGTTAACATGAAGTAATATCGACGAATAGTATTACGCAAAATGAAATAAAAGCGATACAAATAACCCGATAAAATTAAAAATTATTAACTATAATTCCGTAAATAAATATTTCACGTATTTAAAATATCTCAGAGAGTTATAAATTTTAATTGTTATTAGAAAAATAAAATTAACACACTAAATAGGTATGACACGTTTATATACGTCCCTAAAAAATCATAATGAAAACATTAGAAACGTAATCGTATACAATCAGTTTTTTTATCGTATGTATATTCTTGTGTAAAGCAACTATCCCTATTTAGAAAAGATTTTGCTAAAAAAATTTTTATATGTGTTATGATTAGATAAAATTTAATTTAATGTCAATCGTACACGTTAACAATTGCTGGACGATGTTCATACGCAATTGCGATATACAATCGTGCAATAATATGAGAATGATCTCTTCACTTTACAACATCGCCGTTCATATACCATCTGACGGCGCGTGCATTTTATAAATGCAAAAGCTGGCTTACCCTGTAGCCACATACATAAATGCCCCTAAAAGATAAATAAATGTAACTCGTAAAAAATTACACTACTAAATTATTTCTTCTGTATTATTATTCTGATTACATCAAGCTATTTATTAGTATTTTGAAAGCTAACTTTGCACAACGAACAAACGCGACAATTCATACGATTCAACGTATGCATCGCTGGCAGGCTGCGTTAGTGCCGCTTACAACCGAGGACACAATAAGATGGTGCCTAAGTTTCAAATTAATGGGGTTCGTTATTCTACGTGTAGACACGGCAAAAGTGTGTGTACGTGAAAATTTATTCTGTGTTTAGATTTGAGAATCAGAGTTTCTATCCCGGCTGTATCGAAATTACAGAGTTTTATCACCATGCTATGTTTTGTTAGGGCAATTGATTGATTGTCTTTAGTAAATTAATTAAAACAAGGAAATACAAATTTTGGAAATTTCCTATTGGAAAAGTGTTTAGAAACAAATTAAAATCTGTGACTTTTTCGACGATATTCTTTGAGGAAATGATTAATCTATTGCAAATGGAAGGAAATTTGAAGTTATTTTTTAATACGTTTTCAGCAGTATTTTCTGAGACAGACATTTTGTATAAAAATTTTATATAATTTCATATAGTGAAATATTTACATTGACATTGTTTACTTTGTCCATAAAAGTAAAGAGCTTGAAAATTTATCGTGAAACTATGGAAAACTAGATTTCATATCAACTATAATTATTTTGTAATCCAATTGCGACCGACCTAAAAGAAAACCGATATTTATAATGTACGACAGTATTTCAAGCGTGTATTTTACGAGATTATAGATATGTTTTGGACGAGTGTCCAAACCTACTTGCTTATCAAAACGTTTCTTCTTATTGTATGAATTTTTCAGAAGAATGTGTCGTACAGTGAGAGTCATACAGTGTAGAAAGCCAGCATCGGTGGGCAACCTACCGAAGCAATGCTAAAACTGGATAGGTTTTTCTGCATTCCCTATCTGAAATCTTTGTGCACGTCCCTACCACTCGGTCCGTAGACGGCCACTGAAGGGGAGGCGAAACTCCTCAAGAATTGAGATTTCCAGAAGTTGACGGGGTGAGGGGATCTTAACTCTTCAATAATGCACGAAAACGCGGGCCGTTTCGGCACAGGCATAGGTCGCCGGTAAAAGTTCATGGCTCCCATATTATCGGGATATCTTATTATTTCACTTTCTCTTTGCTTTCAGTGCATCCACGCGTATATTGTGAAAAGGTGTCTGTCTATTATTCACTATTGAAAGAAATAATATACCTAATAATACAGCTAAGTACGCCCGTCTACTTTAAGTGGTTTGTAACACCATTAAGGCGGCACAATATTATTCCCTATATATATATATATATATATATATATATATATATATATATATATATATATATATAATTAAATGAGTTAAAGAATTAATAAACGATAAACAATCTATAAGATTCAGCAGGGATTCAGACTATTTTTAAATGTTGAAGTTATATATAACCTTTGACAACAAACGTGTTTTAATTATTACTAGTTGTTTTCTGGTTCGTATTTTGTTGTCACCATAATAAAAAATAGATATTATAAAAAATACTTTATGCGTTTACGTTATATTGCTATTTATTTATACATGTAAAATTTTTATCCACGAATAAGAAAAAAATTAAAAAATAACCATATAACAGAGAGTTCAATAAAGTTACAAATAAGTCTTTGAAATGAATGTAGAAATATGGTAGACTTGTTGCAATTCATAACAATCAAACCATCATTGATTGCTGTTCAAAAATACTATTTAATATAAATCTTTTTTTTAAAGGCGCCGAAACTTACGTTATAATGCTAATAACGGAATTTAAAGTCTTAGCTGTTGACATATACCATACACATTTTTGAGGTTACTTAAATGATAAAGTTAAACCGGTTTGGAAAAAACTTAGGATGCGGGAAAAAACTTCCATCTGAACTAACACTTTGAGATTTATAAAGCATTTTTCTCGTTTCTAACTGATGAACTGCAGTACCAACTCCTTATAAACAACTGAGCTACTTTATTGTATGGATCAACTTCATTCCTTGACATTATGAAGACATGGTGCAGTTTATATATATTTTAGCACACATATTGAGAATATATTTCAAAGAAATTCAGCGTGGCAGCCAAATGAACCTGTTTTTCTTCTACATGCTGGTAATGCGAAGGAGTTCTCATTAATTTTACTATTTATCGATAGTAGTAAGAATTAAATAAATCGAAAGAATCATACATTTTAGCAATAGTGTCACGATATATATGCAAATTCAAGAGAGCGCGTCTAGATGCTGTGATACTACATGTTATTGCATGCGACCCACTTTCGCCATACCGTCGCTCTTTATATTTATCTCTATATTTTGATAAAAGTGTTATGTAATGTTACAATAATTTTAAGACTAGAAAATTAAATACATAATTTTAAATAAAATAATTTGAGTTAATTATTTCGTAAATATATCGTCGCGAACAACATGTTACATATATAGTATGTTTGGTAACGTGCAATATTCAATGGCACTCGTCACGACTGTGAAACGAAATTCCAACGGCAATGTTTCGAAACAAATTCTATATTAGATTCTTCAAATAAAATGTTTATATCCTTTAAAAGAACTTCTATGTGATGTTACTTTAAGTATTTCATAAAATTATAAAAATTTTCATTTTAATGGATTATAATTTTTTGGCGCATTAGACTAAAATGAAGACAGTGAAATTTTAAAATCGTACGAATATGCTCGTACGAACGCTCGTCGTGCCTTAAAACATACGTGTTAATATCATAGGTGGATATGGTTAAAGAACAACATTATTTATGTTCACTGGACTCTTGATAATGATTAATGAAAATCAATTAAAAAAGTATTCTCAAAACACAACTTGGAATCTGGTTTCGCTCTCAATTACAATTTCAAAAGTTGGATCTCGTTTTCAGATCGCATTCCATTCCCATCTCCGTTCCCTGCCCACTCCCAAATCGCCATATTTACTTATACCATTTATTAGCATATTGTGAGCTTTGATCGCTTAATAGCGATCGCAAACTATTAATAAAGCATTTTAATAAAAATACTCGCTTTGAATTTGATGATTCTCACATTTTGCTTTACCAATTTACACACTTTTCTACCTCATCAAAACACCCTTGCATTATGCATTTCTAAAAACTCAATATGTTTCTAATGTCTACATTTTAACCCTCTTCTATGACCTTCTATTTATTCAGTTATTTTCTTCGAGTACCAAACAACTGAATTTCATAATATTTAGACAGCCCTCTTATTTATCTAAAATTTCATTGTTCCTAGGCAACTGAGCTTAGCTCCGCTGTCTTCAGTTTGCTGGGAAAATGATTAGCTTCCTACGAGAAAAGTTACTTATGTTCATTTCTAAAATATTTTTTAGATAAGTACGTAATATGATGCATATAGTTGTATCTGTAATTTATTACATGCAGTGTAATATTTTCTTGAAATCTGACAGCATAGGATCACTCTGATTGTCTTAAAAATCATTTGAGATGAAGTTCTATAAATCAACATTTGAAAACAGATTTTTACCCTGTTTTTCCTTGATGACACATGTAAAGAAATTTGAAACACAATACAAAATAAACTTTACACCGAAAGTGTTTAAAACCGTTTCTGAGGTACAAGAATTGCTCACTTAAAGTAATAATATATTACAGTGTCTATAAGCCTTGAAAAATAAATATAATATACTTCAAAACAATTAAGTTCTCATTCAAACTTTCACCTTATTTCACCGTTTCAGAGGATGGATTTTCAAAACACTGAAACACGACAATTTTTTACATGTAAGTAACACCTCAAACAATCATTTGTATGATCCTAACTTAGAAACTAAAAGGTTCCCCTACAAATTTTCGATCACTGCCTTCTCCTTCTAAATTTTAATTTTCACAAATCCTATAATCAGTGTCTTTTGTTTAAAAGAATACCCTCATGTATCGATTTTCATGATTGGAACTTCAAATCTAACAATTCATCTATACAAAATTTCACCTATTTAAAGATGTAACTTCCAAAACCTATTCAATGTTCTGGTTTATTTATAAACGTAAGATATGTACAACATTACAAACTTCTAAACACAATTGTTTCATTTAGCATTGATGGGTCAGTCAGCTTTTATTTCATAAAGACATATGATAAAAATGAATTTTCTACAAAAAAGGCAACGAAAATCAATAAAGTTGTTTACAATGTTATAACCGAAGAAACAAATAAATTTCGTGAACACAAAACACAGTTAAAAAGGAGAACCACAGTTATTTCATTTCAATTACTGGTTAATATAGCAATGTATAATAAAAACAGACTATATAAAATTCTATATATGGAGACTATATACACTTCATATATCGTGAATACTAATAATAAAATTTCAATTAAAATATGTAATAATATCGCGTTTATTTAATAGAACTGTTATTATGAAAATTATTAGAGGTCTTTAAAAAGGAATGTAATATTTTCTTTGATTTATTTATATCCTCGATTCATTTGATAATTAATTTATTTATATTTCATACAGAAAGGGCAAAGGCTTTGACAGAATAAAAAAAGGAAGGTGAATTCTCATTATTCAGTTAATTTGGCACGTGTCCGTTTGTATTCGAGGATGGTGGATGCCCTAAGGGTTCGTCCGCCCTCAAAAGACCAGCAGATCCCCGGGGGCGATGCATTGTCCGGAGCCGCCTAAAACATCAGGTTTACCCCTGACTACGTTAATATTTAATTTTACCTTGATGAAAGTGGAATTCTTTTTGATGACCCGGAATGTTTACACTCATAAATACTAATCAAAAGGGGGTTAGGAATAACTACAATACATAACATAAATTTTTTAGTCTTTCGAACACGTTTTCATATTAGCTTCACACAGAAGACAAATACAATTTTTTATTATATAAAAATAGTGTAACTATTTTTATTTGTCTGTTTGTATGCTTAGTTTTTTTAAGATGTGCAATAGGCTCAGATAAGTTTTATAAATCTAAATTACAATCAAAATAGGATTTTAAATGAAAATTCGAAAACACCATGATTTAGAAAATCTATCACAAAAGGTTTCTGTGTTTATATTTATAGTTTATAAGAGGATAATAGATACCTAAATTTTATGTATTTTAATAATGTTGTAAAAACTCTTTTAAGACTTTTACATTACTAAACTGGCTAAACAATGAGAGTTATATTATCACAGGTTCGTTGGGTTCTTAGATTCTCTATACAAGGTTTTCAGACATGCACTCCGTGTCCATGAGAACCAAGCACCCAAAGTGAACAATTTATTGGATTAATAAGCAATTACCCAACAAACGAAGCGGTACGTCTCCGAGTTAAACATTTTCATTCTATAAAGATGTTCGATCTGGGATATCTCTCGAATACCTTGCCGATCTTCAACATTCTTACACCTATCGATTCCATTTTTTTATTAATATATGAATATTTACTGTGAGCCATCGGACGTGCGGTGGCCAAGTAATATTGAAAATACCTATTATCGCACGCCTATTGGCATTCACACAAAGAAATCAATTTTAGTTACCTCTTGAACTTATGAATAAAATTTATAGGTTGGGGAGGAGGTGGACAGAGGGTGTCCGTGATGTTTTCTCGGATGCCATGAGGTTTGCCATTCTGAAGTCTGGGTTAATGTATACAAAAAATAGAAAAGAAAACTTACATCGTCAAACTAATGTATTATGGAATTATAAATTTTATGAGACCTACTTATATAAAAAGTCCTCGATAGCATCTCTTTAACGGGTGAGCCGCAGTAACTATTTTCGTTTTAAAAATCTAATCAAAAGAACTAATGGCTCAATTGCTTTAATAAAATTTTGCACGCAGACACAATACATCACTTAAAATGCAGCAATTGTCCGTTTATTTCGTATTCTTCTTGTAAGTCCTAATTGATGGAATTGATGTCTGATATTGAACGTCACACACGACGTCACGTTGCTCGCTTTGCTTAGACAAGGGAGGAATCTAGAGGAAGATAAGCCTCGAGAAAAGGAGCAGGAGAGAAAGGAAAGCATGGAAATGAGAAAGTGAGGGAAAGGGAAATTGGAGCCTAAGCAAGAATGAAAATGGCAACTCTTGTGAGAGACAAAAGGTAAGAAAAGAGAGAGGTACCGAATTAGGAATAGGATCAATATCGAAACTATTAATGAATGGTTTCTGGATCAGGATCTGGTTCAGGATCAAGGTTTTAATTAAAATCTCAGTCTGGATTTTCCGTCTAAGCGCACGAAGCTGCGGGAAAAACTACTATAATATAAAAGAAGTTATTTTC
>BGZK01002919.1:0-37386 GCA_005406025.1 Eumeta japonica | reverse complement strand
AGATCCTTGTAAGCCTTGTCCAGCAGGTCCCTAGCTGGATACAGAGTTCAGGGTAAAAGTTGAGGTGTCGTTGATTTCTGCCAATGAAATACAAACATACTTTAATTTGTTTGTTTTTAATTAATCTCAAACATTGTTCATTTATATCATTGGACCTGTTAATTAATACATAATATATACATAATATATAATTAATACATAATTACGCGAAATTAAAGACACGCCTTAACTACTTCGCTTTACAAACAAATTGTATTTCTTATTCAGTTTGCATTTATTCTCTTTTACAAAGAGTTTTTCACTTGTTATATATCGCTTAAACATTGTCAAACGCAATTGTCGGATTTTTTAAAAGTATTCACCAATATTTTATAAAGACACGACATCTTTAGTACTTTTTTACAGTTTCATACTTTATAGTTCACAATTGTAGATTAATTAGAAAAAAAAGTGCGTTTTGATCATTTTTATACTGTGGAGCCGTTCGTAACCTTAACATGCATCGAATATGAATTACTGTGAATATGTTATTGGCGGCGACGTCAATGTGGGTATGGAGAAGGACGACGAACGCGGACAGGCACGCGCGGCTGATCTGCTCGAAGTACCCCGACTTCACCTGCATGCAAGCTGGAAGAGGAAGACGATGGACACATGTTAGGATATATCGTCAATGGCTAGCCGGTTTTATTTTGGCCATCAGTGCGTTCACGAGTCAAGTGCGATCAATTATATATGTATATACTTCCTGAATTTTCTGCCTGTTGGCTTTTCACCCTGTCTCAATCCTCGAAACCCGATAGGATTGTTTCATAACATTTGGAACCGTAATATTGAAAGAAGAGCAAGAGGGACATTGTACTGATTAACAAATCAATGTCAATGAGAAATCGATAGATGCTACTGTTAGTTTATGAGCGTAATAGCCTTCACCCTCTGCTCTACCTACGCGGCCTTGGAATAGATTCTTTCATGTTTTAAATAGATCATAGACGGTATCAAACATGTTCCCAATATTTGTCTCGTTCTCGATTTTCGGTCTCAATATAAATACAGATTTTGCCTTTAGTACTTTAACGGAAGTGGAACCACAAACAAAATCTAATATCTTTATAAATTATATTTTGTGTTTTATTGTGATACGAGGGCTGTGTGATGTGAGGTGATGTGTACTGAATATTAAAAAGAAACAAACATCTATAATTTAATATGGTTCTATTCCTTTTAAAAGTATTCGCCATGATAGAAGATGCACTTTTCCATACGCTGAAACCAGTTTTTATGACATTTTTTCCATTCCTATTGAAGTATTTCCAAAACGCATTTTCAACGCATCAACAGCTCCTTCGCGGCCTCGAAAAACGTTGATCACGTAATTTATCCTTCATGCTTTGGGAATAATAGAAATGGAATGTTGTCAAATCGGAGCTGTATGGCAGATAACCCGTCAATTGGTCTTTGACCTTTCAAAACCAAGTCGTTTCTGGCCGACGTACGACAGCTAGCAATGTCATGATGAAGAATAATTTGCATTGTCAGTTACGGTTTCTTTATATCTTGAAAAGACTCTGGCAAACAAATGGTCGTGGACCACCCAGAATTAACCGTTTCAATGATTCTCTAGTCACTGTAACCACGTATCATTTATACCAAAATAGGCAACTGTTTGCTTCAAAGTGCTTTTAGCGAGAATCACTTTTGTTGGATTCTGCTCATCTTGAAAACCTACACTACCGTTGATTGTTGTTTCTTTTAGGGGTCACAAGCATAGATCTAAAATTCATCATCTGTGTAGATATTATAAGCAGCTTTTACACCATTATTATATTCCTTTATAAATTTTTCATGGGCCTGCTTTTGATCAATGCTCAAGTTGTGCGAAATTCAACGCGAACAAATTTTTTTTACAGCCAAATTTTCATGTAATATCTTATGCATGCTCGTCATACTTATGCCCAGGGACGCCTGTATCTCGCGATATACAGCATGACGATCTTGCATTATTAGTTCCAGCATAGCATCAATAATTTGTGGTAAAACAACCAATTTAGCTTGACCTTCTTTAAATTCGTCCGTCAACATAGCCCGCCCACGATTAAACTCACTAAACCTAAAACAGTGGTTTCGATGGTGCTTCATCTCTAAAACTCGAAGTGAGTTGATCGATGCAATGTTTTTCGATTTAGCCCACGCCGAGAACCGTAATAAAATCGCCCGAGAATTTTCACGACTTAAATCCATAGTGATAAAATCGTACTTTCAAAATGACAACAGTAAAACAATTAACAGTCATATGAAACAAACTGCATTCTACAGCCAAGGAGTTTCATTTTAAATGTCGTAATTACTTTTTGAATATTTTCTGTATGTGGCCAGTACTGTATGTGTCCATAAAAATTTGTTCAGTAGTATTTGTATAAAAGGGTAGAAAAGGGCAGGCGTATTTCTTTATATCAATGACCACTTTTGTGTAACCTGTTTGTAACGTTTTAGGTTTGGTATATCATTAAAACTTGTTCACTAACCCTTTCTGATGGCTATTTTAAATTTTGATCCAATTTGTAACACTGTATTCTTTATTAGCGAGTTTGTCAATATAAGTAAATGAAAGACACAAATACAATACAGAATATTTCATTTAGATTCAAAGAGACAAGAGTAAGTGGCGATTGTTTTATGTGACCTCTAACATATAATAATAAGTTCAACTTAGGTCTAAAATACCCAACAGTTTTATCAATTGAGACATATGATAAATATTGTGACATAATCACAATGTAATTAATGGACGCCACCCGATAAGAAGCAGAGAAAATATATATAATAAAACATAATGATGTTCACAATCAAATGTAGAGATAAATTTGATACAGCCTCTTTGCACGGAGAGAGCTGACAAAGATGATTACTGTTGTACAAAGAGATTAAAGCGCCTAATTTCAAACATTGAATCCGTTCCCACCTGTATTTGTTTTGGACTCTCATCTGTGATGAAAACCTCAGCAGTAGGCAGTACAGACAGATGTGTCTTAGCAAAATATTGCGGGCTAAGACTGCCTCAGGATTGAAACGTTGTGCACTTCTAACCGGCGTCTCGCATCATCATATCCCTCTTGGGGAAGTGATAAAAAGGATCCTAGAACCTCCATAGACACGTGCCACCATTATAACCGGGATAACATATTTCACTAATCACTTCTAAACAAAACATCATATCTTACCCGTTGCTTAATAGGATACTACGATAAAACTTTTTTAAATAAGTTAAAAGCACTACAGGAGAAGATTGAGTGATTATAATATTTTAAAAGTTATATTATGTTTAACGTGAGTAATTTAAAATTGGTTATTTAATCTTCAAATCTCACTCGATCGGTTGTTAAACATAAATATTTTAAAATATATGAAATACCTACTATTTGTATATCTTTCGACACCATTCTAAAAACGCTTACCTCATTCTAAATAAAACATGGAAATCTAACTCTTCCTCACCTTTATCAGACCAACATTTAATATAATTTTTCTAATTAATAATAATTAGAATAAATTAATACTACAAAGTACAGTTAGAACGCATACATTTCTACATTTTTACATATAACAAAAATCTTAGCACAATCTTGCTCATTCACCACTGAGATGGGTACTAAATTGAGACTGAGTTAAAAGCTGAAAGTAAAACCTAATTTACACCCAAGCGGTCAGATCCCCAGAGCGGTCACTTATAAGTATCCTACATTGAAATTGCTCGGAGACGTCTAACAGCCCTTTAACGTGCGTGTTAAATTTTTACTACACCAAAGCTAAGGCATACCCTGCCACGTTTTTTATTATTTCAGTTTGTGAGACTCGCATTTTACGTCCCCTGCACCCCACAATTTGTGCGGTTTTATCGTCATAATCCCGAGCTGCCCAATGAACTGTCATGTTTCAAGTTATCAAGGATACTATTGTCCTTGTGATACTTTATGGTTTTTGTGAAATAAATTCCTGATCTACATAGCAACAATCACTTGATTTTTTTTTGACAAAATTCTCCCTGCTGTTAGAAACGATTTATAGAAGACCAATAGAATAAAATAAAAGCTGAGACCGAAGTTGAGATTGACACCAGAACTGGCAACTAGCCGGGAAACGAATACATAGGTCACGCAGGCACGAAGAAACAGTGCTGTGAAGATAATTATCTGTATAAACTTAAGATTATGAAATGTCGCTGAAAATCATTTCTTACTTAATTTTTACTTTCACATCAGCCTCAATACTTTCATCGGAATTATTTTTTCTAAGCTTCGTATTATCTGATCTATATGCCGAAATCCCAAACGTGCAGTACACATTCCCGTTTTGACTGGGGTAAAATTAAAGAAGCTAAACTTTTAAATATTTTCCTCGAGTCTTCTAAATGATGATTATGTTGCAGGCGGTGGTCATTTTAGAGATGTTAATCGGAGTCTAATAGTAATTTGAGGACAGCGATCGCTATAAAAACTGTATCAAGATCGAAGAAACTGAAATCTAGAAAATTGTATTGAGGTGTGAATAAGGATGGTTATGGAAAGCACTGAGAGTTGTTTTGTACGATTTTTCATTCCACGACAGACGGATACCCATCGAGTATCCCAATAATCTAGAATGATTGTTGGGGTACCTTCTAGACTGACATCATTTTAGACTGATGAACGTTCTGACGCTTTTGCAATCATAAGAAGGAATACCCACAATTTTTTCGTATTTGAAAGGTGATCTTCGATATGACACGAATGACAGACGACGCAGGTCAATCTAATGAAGGATTGAATGACATTAACAATAAGATATTCAAAACAGATTCGTTTAGATTTCTTTTCTTTAAGATCCATCGACTGAATCGAGTTATACATGCAAAAAGTTTTTAATTTTAATCATAACGTACTATGGAAACATCAAAATAATAGTACGATATCTAGTTCAGAAGCTGCTATCAAGTTACCATTTTATGAGGGAAATTCAAAATTGCTAATAAATACCAGTGTTAATTTTGAGGTGTTACAAGTTATTAGTTCTAATTACAGGTCTGAGGATCTAGCGCCATCCAAACAACTTTTTTTGACCATAACTAAAACACGTTTAACCCATTTTAATAATATCCGAAAATGAACGCTTAGAAAGTGTTTATTTTAGGAACGGACCAAGCGAAGAGCATACTTGGCGTATTTTAAATAATCGTTAATTTGATTTAAATTTAAAATTTTGGAATAAATTCACCATTTTCATTTAATAGTGACCAAATAATCGGTGGTAGTCACTTTTTTCTTCTACGAAAAGTATCATAACCTCATTAGACCGTCAAAGATCCTAACTCGTCAGGTTTTCAAATACCCATCGCTTACGCATACCCTTCCACAATCGTTTTATTTCAGATCGAGGTACTCGGACATTAAGCCGCCCACGCCGGCCCGGTTGTGAGAGTTGAGGGCGCTTCAAGACCGTTATCGCCGACTTAACAATTTCTGACATCTTAAAATACATTTCGAGGCGCGATGAGAATGGTTTAATTTGACTTTCGTCGTACAGGTAAATCACTAAAAAATATATAGTAAATCGAAATTTGGACATTTAATAATAAATGAGAACAATATTGCCCACTTCTGCCAAAAGGAATATGTTTGTATCGCCCGTATCAAGAAATATCTCAAAGGCTGCACCATCTCGAGTTGTGACGTGGGAGCGAGACATTTCTATAGCGAAACACCATATCTGTCTCGCTCTGTCCACTCTTAAGATGGAACGCACACTTAAGTGTGCTTTATCAATACAGGCTTATGAACTTAAACCCACTCATAATTAAGAACTTATGTAAAATAAGCAAGCGGGTGTCTAAACGTTCCGTCTTAAAAAGAGCAAGGTGGCTAAGTTAGGTTTTATATTTTTCCCTTCTTTTATAAACACATTTTTTATTTTCTTTATTTCAGTAATAGTTCGGTATGTGGTTGTTGAAACTTGATCAATTTTGAACGAGCTGACCTCAAATTTCTTACGTTCTTCTTGAGAAAAAGCGGTTTTTGAAACATTGTCTAATAATAAAAATATTAATAATCCACCTCTTATGTTGTGATATATGAAATAAAGATATTAAATTTGAATTTTAAATCCTTAAGCCCATTTCCACGCCCTCTCGCTTCCTATGGCATCTCCCGCATTCCCATAACGGTTTTCCGCTGGGAAATAAAATAATAATTCATTCCGAATTAATGATATCACATAAAAATAAAATTAATTTCGTAGAATCAGTTCTTAATCTACAGGTACATACTTTTGGTTCAGTTATGTGTATTAATATAATTATAATATTTATGCTTTTTCTTATTATTTGATTTCTAATAAAATTTTAAAGTTCATTTATTGAGAATGTAAATCAGAGAAATATTTTTACAAGATTCCGTGAAATACGGATATTTAGGATTACGATTATTAAAAATAATGATTATTGTAAAATATAAGATCAGGGATACGAATACTTCGCTATTTTCGTCAAACTTGAATTTGAGTTATTGGAAATTAGCATTTAGAATTTTAGGTTAGACATAAGACCGATTTGTTTTCATGTATTTAGGTAATCTGTCCTAAACTAGGTGAAATAAACGATGAAGTTTTTATGAGATATAAATAATGTATACGTCTTAACCACATCTCGACGTCTACTGCATATAGAGTAGAATTGAGTGCATATATGTAATATGCATTTTTTAAGTGAGCAATCTTTGTATATAGGAATCACACATTAGTATCTCGGAAACTACTGATTTTTATGAAAATTTGTGTTTTAATAACGTTTTGATTTTCAACTTTATCAATATAGGTGTTGTCCTATTAAGCTATATAAATATCTTTTTCTAAAATATATTTTCTAAAGTTGTCTTATGGTGCCATCTTTGAGATCAATTTATTATCAATAAGTAGATTTGACGTAACGTCTCGACAACAGATGGCACTATACGAAATAAATCAAACAGATAATATTGCGTGTATGCCATCATTACCGTAAGCAGGCAGCAGGTAAATTTGCATATGTATGTATACTACATGTCTAAAGATTTACTGAAAATTAAAATTGCAACGCGTCCACGGCTTACTAGAAAACTCAAGCAAAGCTTGTTAGCCGGTACTATACTTGGTGGCCATATACAAAATTTACCCTTACATATATATATAATTTTCTTTGTATACAAACTTTATCCTTATACAAATATAAAGTATTTATTAAGCAGACAATTTTACACAAAGGGTATTCTACAAGCTCTGAATATTTAGAGAATAAATGGATATAATGAGCTCGACTGCCTACAGGTTTGTTTTCTTGCGACAGTTTATATATGATTGTATTTCTATATAAGTTTGATTTGAAAAGATCTCAAGTTCTTGTCCTTCTTCAGGGATAACTGTCTTAGTAATAGTAATATAAAAAGTGGTAATATAAAAGTGGTAATATAAAAAACTGCAAATTCTTTTATGTCGTATTTCAAACAACTACATAAAGATGTTTTGAATTTGAGTATAGAGAATATAATACAAAATGGAAAGTTTGATTTATGGAAACTTCAAATGTGAAACTTGCTGTAAATTAAAAACTATTACAATTTTTTTCAGTTTTGAGATGGATTTTAAAGTTAATAAGTTTATGTTTTCGTTTATAATAGGGATTATTTCGTGAATAGGAGCTATATACTAACGCCATCTGTTGGTGCATAAATGAACGAAGTCGTTAAGTAAAAATGTCAGCTTGTGTTATCACGATGTACGCAATACATTACGTCGATGTATGAGTGAAAATCAATGAAGAAAATTCTACCCGCAGCGGAACATGTTCTTGAAACGACAAACGTCTTATGGAAGATTTTAACTGTAATGTATATATAAAATGGATCTTAGTTTCATGAAGACTTCAATTTAGAATGTTGCCAGACTCATCCTAAATTCTAGGCTACACGTGCCTTGATTTAACCTTCACTTTTCATATTATCCACCTGTGCTTAATCAATTCAGGTTGAATTTGTATTGTTCTTCCAACTGCTCGAATATCATCTTATACAGAGGATACATGTATCCCCATTAATAACGGCTTTGTCAAGGATACAAGACAACCAGGGATTTATGTTTAAGGCAGGTTTGCAACTTGAAGTGTGAAGTAAGCATCATATTACTATGGACATAATGTAAAACATCAAAGGTTTATAAAACTTTCCAAATTTTTTATGGATGTGTTAAAGACATTTTGTAAAACCATCGAGCGATATGACAAAATAGAGAATAATTTCTTTGCAAGACTTTATTTCTCTAGAACTGCAAGTCGTACAGAAAAATAATATTTATTTAGTAACAAAAGAAAACAACAACATCCACACGGAAAAGGCATTAGAGGGAGTATTGGTATTCAAAGGGAGCTCAGCTCCTTTAAAGGATAATTACTTCGCGCTGATTCCAGGGCCAATATCAAAGTCGCAGGGACCCTTCTAAGTCAGAACCTTGGAGGGCCTGAGGTGACCAGAATAGTGGTAATTCTCCGGTAATTAATGTAATCAGTTGACAAACTCAGTCAGCGCTCAGTCATTAAGATAATAATGATATACAGAATCTACGCACAAAGAAACGCGTGCATGAAAATATTGATGGTTGTCAGTGGGCACATGAGATATGCAAAGATCCTACCGTGTGGAAATCTATAGGCTCTGCCTATCCTTCTGGGAAATAGGCGTGAGTTTATAGTATTATTATTATTAATATTATTATTACGCATAAAGTCATACCACAATGTCACTGAATACAGACGTGAAGTAACAGCTTCCTTTGACGTATTACGTCCAGCAACTGAGAGTTCCGGTGGCCCAGTCCCCCTCCATCACTTCACTCCACCCTCTATCAGATTTCCTATTCCCACCAAAGATGCCGACAACGTGTTAATGACTTTTCTGTAAGTTGCAAGTCATGGGCGACAATGATCACCAATCAAAATATAGTAATTATCGTATTTAAACATCAAACACAGTGAAATAATCTCCATAACTTGTGCTTTTCATTACAGGTTGATGTACCATTACCGGCAAAACATTTAATCAAAGCCACAATTTTTAAACCAGTTTGAAGCGCGCGATATGAAAAGTTATGCATAAATTTCATTTAATTCTACATTGTTTAAAATCAAACGTTGTACAGTTGTTCGTGTATGTCTGTCTGTCAGTCTATCAAGGCCCTCTTTCTTAGAAACAGAAGCGATACCAAATTTATTATACCGAATATTAATATAAAATATTAGGGTCTACAGACCAGAAAAACGTTAAAAACCAAGTTTTAAAATAAATCAAAATATACGACCATTTCGTTGCATACTTTGATGGTCGCAAATTCATTCATCAGAATTCACATGAAACTACCAAAATTAAGTCTTGCAGCACAATTAAAGGAAATAAATTAGAAAATCTTTGATTTGTAATTGTAAGACAAAATATTTTTTTCCGTTTAGGAGACGACATCTACTGTTGAACTACCAACTGTAATTTTATATTGCGTTACAAGAAATATTTATTTTGATAGCCAGTTAGAAAATTGAAGATTTTCAATAATTCGGAATACTTAATTTTTGCTATTGCATAGCTTCTATCGCGGGCCTTGAGCGAGACCGAATACAGAAATTCCGTAACGAAAATAACCTACCACTCGACCGGCCGGCAGCGGTGATATTTTTACTTTTGCCATCTATCGATGAATAGCAGAACTTTTAATGACTTTTGAAATATCCGCTCAGTTCCAACTCGCCTCAAGTGGCATTAGTTGTATCGGCGTTACTGCGCATGCGTAATCCTCTTCGCCCCATGTACTCGTGCTCACCTGCTTAGAGTTTCGGCGTTAGGGCACCTCCTCAAAAAATACTGCATAAATAAAATAAATAAATTTATAAATTGCATAAGTTGATAAAAATACTATGCAATAGCTTTACCGCAACAGTCCCGAGTGCCACACGTTTTTTTATTTATTTTGAATTTTTAAACTAAAATTTAGTTTATTCGCGAGGTCTGATCTTAATTTTCTTTTCTTATAAACGTCACACAGTCAATCAACCACACATCATTGATCGAAACATGAATTATACGTTAAAGCTGTTTGTCTACAATTTTTTTCACAAAATCTATTTAATCATTTATTTCCAAATTGTGTATTCCAAAGGTATACTTCGCCTCAATAAATTTTCCTTGTATTATCGAGGAACCCGAATTCGAGTAGGGATTAAAATGGGAAACAAGATCGCCGGCGGGAACAGAATCGATATTGCGATGGAAGTCAAGACTGAAATCGAGACTAGAAGCAAAAGGATTGATATCAAACTCAACAACGACAACGAGATTGTTATCTAGATTAGATGAATTGATAAATCCTATTATAAAACCGCTATGGGATCCAAACTGGATACAAATCGGAAAACGGAAAATTATGCCAAGATCAAGAGAGCCAAATCGGAAGTGCAACTGCGATGAGATCAGTATAAAAGATGGAAGAATTTGTCTTCTTTTCGCAAAATGAAGCCGCGGGCGAAAGTTAACTTGTACAGAAATAGATAACAAACCCGTCCCTGTATTTAAAAGGAAAACATCCGAAATAAATGTATTTTATAACTGCGCCCTAGATGCAAATCTGTCATTAAAATTTGAACTCGAGAAAGTCGAATGGTAATGGAAATTGTTAATTACTCGCCCTCTGTAAATGGATGTCCAGAGAGCTACGAAACGTCTCCGAGGATGGATGCGGTGTTTACGTCGTGTGTGCTCACTTTTCACAAAATTTTTATAATAAGATTTGACTCTCCTTTCAGTAGAGAATTAATATATATATATAGTCATTGAAAACTAAAATAATATTAAAATTTATTAAAGTGTCTTCTTCTAAACAAAATGTTTTTAACTTCTTTCAGGAAATTTTATAATTTTCAATACCCTTATAATTTTATGAGATACCTAACATTGAAAGGTTTCAAAGAACTTTAAATAAGCGAAAATTTTAGAGCTTGGAAGGCCAACGCTTCACCAGATTTTCGACAATCAAAATCAAAATAGCTAAAACAAGGATATTATGTGACAATGGAATTACTTGAGGTACGTTTTTCTTTCTATAAATTTCATTTAATGCAATGAAAACTATCTAAAAGAGAAACGTACAAAAGCAAATATATGTAATAAAAGGAATAACGTGCAAAAGGAAATAAATTAAAGAAACTAAAAATAAATCTTTGAGTAATTACTCCCAAATTATCTATGATTCATTGTGCTTGTTACTTGAAACATAATATTTAGCGAAAGGAGCTTCCTTCAAACCAAATCCTGTATGACACCTCTCGTTATTATTTTTTATCGTCCAACAATAAATATAGTGATGATCAATCATCATCAGTATCGTCAACAGTAGTTCCAGACCCGCACCTTCATGCGTTAGCGCCATCCTGCTGCTGACTTGGCCGCAGCACGTAAACGAGCCGGCGTGACCGGTGCGATTTGTCACACTTTCACGAAAACAGACGGAAGTAACAGCTTCCGCTGTTGCGTTTCAACCAGTGATTGAAAATTCCAGTGGTCCACCGCCACCGTCAATCCACTCCCACTTCGTCTCCCCACCGGCAGATATCATATTCCTGTACAATAAACCGCCAACGCACTCGTGACTTCTGTGGAGTTGTGAGTGTTCATGGACAGCCGTGACCACTTACGCTCTAATGGCTCGTATGCTCGTTTGTCCCTTGAAAATTCTATAAAAACCATCATGGAAGGTTGAGACTCCTAACCTGAAATGAAAGATTATGGAAGGGCGTATGTCACCAGTACAGATAAATCCATGATACAAAATATCAAACGTACGTCTTGTCACATTTTTTAAATTTTATATATTTAATAAATACGAAACATAACATATTGCAGTACTTCATCATAAATACCTACGTATTTATTCTTTATTTATTAGCCATAAATACATTTTTCCATTTGCATTTATAAATAGAATCGTACGATTCAAACTCTTAGGCCGAGAATTATTTTAATACTCTCATCCTAAATATACGGCAACGGACGCATCAGGAATTCTATTCAGTTGTAAAGATATTACGCTGTTATTGTCCGCGACTAGCTAGTGCACCCACACGCAACATTTTCATCCATATTGTAATCATTCATGGACGGGCAAAATGAATAGACATTACTCGGCTAAAATGTAAAACATTGATATTTTTGAAAAAAAGAAAAATTAAAAATGCGTAATATAAATAGAATGTTGAGAAATCAGTTTTGTCACAATTTATAAAGAAAGTAACTATATAATTAAGCTGATATTAACAATAAATAGTCCGGTACAAAACATCTTTGATAATGTCTATAACAATTTGGATATTACATTTTGTTCGATTAGAAAAAAAACTTTCGATAATCAACTGCAGCTAGTAGGTGAAGCAACAGACGGTCACTAGTTAAAAATAAATATGTCAACAAAACAATTTGACGCATTCAATTCATAAGGTAACGTACAAAGCAATCGTATTCAACTTCAACAATACATTGTATTCTCGTTGAATGTCTGTCCGTATTACTGTATAGAAATATTTCTTCATATTACATGTATACATCTTTTATTGTATTTCCTTCCTCCCGATGAGATTGAAGGACATTTCATTACTGCGTGAACACAGGGTGAAAGTACATTTTTTTCAAGTAATCTGATTTCCTGTCCTATATATATGTACAAATAGATGTTGTATTTCTTTATATAAAATAAACTTATTGTTTGATTGCTACCTGTAAAAAAGCGCTGGTTCTGTATGGATCGCCAAATAGTTAATTGATAAATAATCGTTATTTATCAATCTACACCTTCTCCCATTTTGCATACGTGTCTATTTATTGACTGACTGTAAGATGTTTCAAACAGACCGATAATTAACATTTTTTTTTATACGACAGATCTCTCAAACCAGAGACATTTACGTTTTCGTATTGACTTTCCCTGAAAAATATAAAATATATTCAAACTGGAAACATATTTAATTCCAAGATAGAAGTTTGAATTGGATTATTGTAACAGCAAACACGAGGGGCGATTGAGATGACAAAAATGACCCACGACAAAGTTTGCCTTTATGATGTCTACAAAAGCTCAGAAAGTTCTAACAGAAGCTAATAGAAAATGCTTTGCACCACACACCTAAAGTAAAGTGATTCCTTCGGGCGTCTGGGCGCGGATTGACCAGATCAAACAATTTTTCCATACTAGCTTTCGCCCGCAACTGCGCCCGCGTGTTTGAACAAATTGCTTCACCTTTTATATCAAGTGATTTCTCTCACACACACACTCTCTCCCTCTCAACCACGACTCTCCTCCGGTTCTGTCGTTGATTTAAATTCCGATGCAACTATTAGTTCCGATGGTGGTTGCATTCCCGATTTCAAATCAAATCTTGTTCTCAATTAAGATTCTAATATCTCTGTTCTGACCCTAGTTGACCCTGTCTGACCTAACTCCAGCCGAATTTTAAAATTCCACTGAAACTATCAATTCAGGTGTCATTTCAAAATGAAATCAGTTTAGGCGCATGTTTTCATTCACATTGATTTACCGATTACAGTGTTAATTATAACCTCTGTTCAAGTGAAACCAGAGAAAATTAGCCTATGTCAGTTTACAATTAACGAACTATCTCGATGCGAAAAATCACGTAGGTCCATCGCTCTGTTGCTGCGTGATATAAGGGCAAACCAACAATACAACATACATACATACTCTCGCATTTATGACATTACCACGATGTTATGACTTGTTATTATATTTTTTTTAATTAAGATAAATAATTAAATCTATATTGTAATTCTTGATTCTGTGTATAGCTAGCTCAAATTCCTTCTTAATCCCATCTTGTACAACCCACACTGAAGAAAGTATTTTAATTTTACGAAATTGGCTTGGTTCGAGAAACTTCGTTGCTGTAACTGAATGATTCGTTCTAACAGCAATTAATGCGCATAATTTAACCATCGAATTAATCGAACCAATATTTGGATCGGTTAAGACGATCAAAATGTTGGTTCGCTCAAAATCAACGATGCAAATTCTTTAAGTTACTCAAACTTTTGGTTGGAATGACCAATTTTTTCGGTGCATAATATACAATGTCAAGGCTAGAAGTCGCTTAAGGTTAATAGGCCAAATATAGCCTAGTACATATACATCCCTAACGCGATTTCGTACTTTGAAGGCTCTGACTGCTTTGTATTTTGAATTTGAATTTGAATTTGAATTTGAAGATCTCGGTGTATTTATTGGTAGGCTTACATATTAGTGACAACATTCATTATAAACGTTCAATCTGGATTACAACAGCGTGGTGGGTGTAACCAACCTCCCAAATATAAAGTACATTAGATTCTGAAAGGGTACCAGTGTACTAAGGAAATGATATAGATATGACATTATTATTTTTATATAACATCTTCAAAGGGCAAACCAGTATGCGAAACAAAGGAGAGTGTGTCACCCTCAATCGTGAACGATCCCGAGTCCGGTGCTTAGACGGCACGTTAGGCAGGAATAGGATATCCGACGAAGCGGAGTAGGGTGACAGCGGAGGAGAGGTGCTCCACTCCTCACCGACGAAACACAACAGCGGAAGCTGTTGAGTGACCGTTTACCCTTCTTGTACGCCTTGAAGGTGTCCCTGCCGGGCGCGTATTGTATGTCGTACACCAGGGTGCTGTGCGGCAGGGTGGCCTCTCCTTGTTTATCCTGTAGACCGCGTACTTGAAGGCCAGCTCGACGCTACCTCCTTTCGTTTCTTCGGTGAAGATCGCACCTATAAAAGGTTTATCACGTTCTATAAGACTATTGCGATTGTTACCGACTGCGCTGGTTAATAGAAAGAGTTGTGTTTAAAAAATATTATACGTTCAGATGTACGAATTATGCTTCTTAGAATGCAAATATCTTGATGGATTTTCATTTGAAAGATGTTGGATTCGCTCTAATATTAATAGCGGTTTGGATACTAAAACTCAACTAAATCAAAAAGTTTATTTAAAATTTTCAAATTGATTCTAAAACAGTACATAATTCAAATAAAACACCAGTGATTCAAAAGCATACCAACCAACTAGGAAAAGTCCACATAATCCTGGTTAGAAAACAAGCTTTATTTGTTTGCTCAACGACTTATTAGTAAATAAGTCCTTAAATGTTTTAAATCATGCAGTATCAATTTTAATCCAATTTTACAGAAAACATCCAACAGACCTCACTCCCTCCATCAGCCCCTCGCCTCTCCATCGGCCCACTCCTTCCTCCAACAGATATCCTAACCCTACCTCCGAGGCCGGCACCGCACTGGTGACACCCTGAAGTCGCGAATATCCATGGGCTACAATCATCATTTACAACATATATTCTGGTGGCGCGTCTGCTCGTTTGCACCTCAATAATGCTATAAAAAAAAAAAGACTAGTGCAAAGTGAATAATTAAAAATATATTTAAAAACACAACATATGTTAATGATGTTAATAAAAAGTAAAATATTAAATTTTTGTTTGTTAACCTACCCGTATGTTTATTCATATTTCAATCTCGCAGGCACTAATACTGCATAAAATTATCTGGCTCCTTAAACAGTATGTATTGAACTTTTAAATAAAAACTGGCCAAGAGCATGTCGGACCGTGCTCATTATGGGGTTCCGAAGCCATTATTACAAAGAAATGCACCACAGATGAACATAGCACGTTGTTACACTTTTCCATGTTTCCCGCACAGAATAGTTATAAGCACTTTAGTCGCCTATAACTAGAAAAACAAGTAAGTATGTCAACTGTTACTATTAAACTAGTGTAAGCTAAAGTGCATCAGCAAAAGAGAATATCTTCGTGGCACTTACGTCCTTTTATTGAGAAGTGCAGTTTTTCGGCAGTAACTCACAAACAGTGTATCCGATCACATTCAAAGTAATTTTCGTTGGAAGTATTTATTAAGCGTTACCTTCGTCATTTATTGGATATACAGTTCAAAAATAAAGGAGAAGATCATATCTGCTAATTTCGGAGCGATTCTTCTGAAATTATTCACGTAAACAGAAAAGTTACTTAGAAACCTTAAACTTTTTTTAAAGTATTGTCGAAATATGTGCCGCTCGTTGATTTTTGCTGAAAAAATTTTTCAGCTCCTGTTTCATGTATGGAGTGCCCTCCTAGAGAAAATAACTTTGTTATTCAACCACCAAACTTAGCAGCTTATACGAGACACCTACACTATAAATTTCATTAATATACGCCTTTCAGTTTTCTATAAAATGCCTGTGACACACGGACGCATAGACGAATACAACGAAACTATAAAGATTCCGTTTTGCCATTTTGGCTCTGAACCCTAAAAAATTGTAAAGGTGTACATATTATTTGGAATTTGATCAGTAACATTCAAGATTCTTTGACGAGATTTCCATTGACGGTTAATGAACTAAAGTAAATTGCAACTATAATATTGTGCATAGAATATTATATAACAATGATATTATTTTAATAACAATATCACTTCCATCTCAATATTAAATGTACATCGTTGTATCTTTGAGCAAACGTATATAATATTTTGACGTGACAACGTCTTAAATTAGGTTGCGGCTGGGAGTCACTTATGAAAAGTGTAACGCTCGGTAACGTTACGATGAGTCACCGAACGAGAGAGGCCCGCCGAATGCCTTGCGTCTCTCCCACTCAACTATGATCGGTTCGCGCGCGCAGCACTAGAGAATTAGTGCATAGCTTGCAAATGTATTGCAAGTTATTGTATGTATATTTGTATATAAATACGTATGTATGTAAAGGTAAAAATAAAATTTTGTTAATATGAAATTCAGTGCGAGATTCTTTGTATAAATTAATGTTTTAAATATAATTCTTTGTATAAATACATGTTTTAAATTGTTACTATTATTTCATCCTTCTTCCTACTATACGAATGAATATTCACATTAAAATGATTTTACCATTCAAAGTCGTTGTCACGTAAAACTTTCGCCCGTATACCGACTTTACAGGCAACCAATTTTTTATTATTTTTTTTGTGCTTCCCCAACTCAAGTTACGTTCTTGATGGAAAAAAAATTAAAACTCTCATTACATTCTATGTCCATGCCGATGGAGCCGCGGCGGTCGCTAATAATTAATGAATGACTTTGACAAAATCAGTGCAATTCTCGTGGCCCTCCAGGGAAACGCCGGAGGGGAGCGGATGTGGATGTTGCACGGAAGTGACAGATATTTATAAGCCGTTTACTTATTTAAGTATAACATGTTGTGTAGAAAAGTAAAATTATATTACACATTTCAAAACTGGTGCTTATTCTATAAGGAAATATTCAGAAAATCTTAGTCACGTTTTACAAAAATCATGATAGCAGAAACGAATATATTGAGAGAATTGAACACTTACTATTTAACTGTTGACAAGTTTGCAAGTTATGCAGTTTATTTGATTTTGTTAACTTTTATATAAATGTTACTCAAAGCCACATACATACCTAGTACTTAAAGCTTTGATAGTAGCAAAATTTGGGTTAACTTTCAACGAGTAATAGACATTAAAATTTGTGGTCCTTTATAATTTAACTAGTTTTGCCCGCGGTTTCCGAGTGGACGCAGAATGTATTCCTTCATCTTTTATACCCAACGATATTGCTACCAACCCGGATTCCGTTCCCGCTTTCATTTCTGGTCCCGGTGCTGTTCCTGATTTCTGTTCCGGTCACATTCTTGATTCTAATTTCAGTCCTACACTCTGTTTCGATCCCGGTCCCGTTTTCAATTTTTCCCCGTTTTCGATAAGTCGAACACGTCATAATCAAAAGATGTAGTGTAGATTTTGTTTTTTTTATTTTGAACGTTTTTGTTCCTTCGTATCGTGACCTGTGTATGCCTTCAATACTAGCAATTTTTATTTACTATTTAACGTCTTAGGTTGGATATTTAAAAGAGCATAACTCTTTTTCTAACGTCTGATTCGAATCAAATTAAGTGTATATTCTGATCCAAACTAATCTCTATCTATCAGTTAAGACCGCATTAAAATGCATTGAATAATTTCAGAGATATGCTCAAACAGAGAGACACACACACACTAACAATAAACTAAAAATCGTTTTTATTTTAACTTTTATTATCGTTCACTTATCATCTCCACTGCATTCTTCAGACATACCTTCGATGTACAGACACTACGGGTTATACAGTTTTATTGCGTGTACTCACACATTATTCGAATTGATATACATATATATAACCCTTATCGATACCTAGAGACAGCTAATAGGGTTATATTTGAATCTTACCGACTGAAACCATCATCCTCGTTGTTCCTGCTTGATATTGCCAGTGGTAAGGTTTCTTTGTATTATTCCTCTGCATCAGCAGCAATGTGTCGCAAAGAAGTGCGACAGAGTTCGTCTGATGCGTTATTTTCATATAAATATTTTTTAAAATGACATAAAAGTAATAGATGCGTTTTATGTACGCTTTTAAGTAGACAATCCATAAATAGAAAAATTAAGCCGGCCCAAATTGCAAACATCGCTTATTACATTTATTGAAATTATCGAAGATATATATTAAATATATTTTAATGTCAAAAACAAGCACCAACATCGTCGAGTAACTTTCGAAAAGTATGAGTCTATCGTAGCGCCTTAATATTGTTGCAAATTATGAAATGAACTAAAATACAAAATACATATTATATTGTCTCCAAAAATATTTGAGAATAGTTCTAAGCTTTAAATAATAAACAACCCTCCCCCGCCCTGCTCTACTTTCGCTTTCAACGCTGTGACCATCACCATGCGTCTTTATATTTTAATGTTATTATCTCTGCTATAGGCTATACCAGAGACAGTAAATCTTGTTTTCATGTCGGGCATGTGCAGAAGAAGAAGGTTCTTGAAGAAGGTTCGAGACGGCTAGCCGAGGGATATATATATGTCGGAGCTCGAGCGCCGGCAGTCACTTTATTTCTGTCATCAGTGCATTCACAATCAAATGCTATCAATTATTGTATCTCCGTGTTACTAAATATTTATACCGTCTGCTTCTTCGGATTTCCTTCGCATCTGATTTCAACTCGAAACCCGATAAGGTATTTCGTGATCGTGACTATGGTGATCTATAGACTATAGATCGTGAATATATACGCGATCTAAGATCTCGCATCATCTAGTTCTGCCCACTCACCGATCTTAACGACCGGCGTGACCGCAGTCGCTATCCTCAGCACCAGTAGGTAGGCATCAGACCGCGGCACGCGCGCCATGTCGCATCAGCATCACGCCGCGACCCACGACCACACCTGCTGCAACACAACGATCACATTTCAAGCACATTATTTTCCAAAGCGCCCTACGCCTGCAATCGATTCAAACTTTTAACGGGCCGAAGTGTTGATAACAATGAAGATAGTACAGTTTTAAAATACCTGTCACATGTTAGATTAAGAGAAATATTTCTTGTTTGACTAAAATCTACCGGGACCAGAGGATATTAATGAATCAGTTCAAAAGATTTCCACTTCATCCGAAAAGAAATTCTTGTGTCAAGAATATTTATCATCAATCGATATTCGTTTATTTCCGATAATCCACTTCTCGTTTCTATTAAGAGATAGTTGAAAAACCAATCTGTATTGTATTATTTTTACCTTCCTGTGGCTAACTGACCACAGGTACGGTATAAATGAAATTTCTCACACGTATAAAACCTCTGCAGCCGAAATGGAAGTAGATTTCATTATATTTTCATATTTAATTCGTATGAAATATGTAATTTTCGGATTTTCAAAATTTTAAAATGCTGTAATTTCTAAACTAGTTGACCGGTTGGGCTTAAACTTGAACTTGACCTTTGTGTTCATCCATAAAACATGTATGTTGAGTTTCATTAAGATCTCTAAAGAATTGTAGACGCTATGCTGGCAAACCCTCCCGCATGTATCGCATATATATATATATATATATACTTTTGAGCCATATTTTTCTGACTCAGCTCGTCGAGTTAAGTCGGAAAGCTGAAACATTTTTAAAATTGCGTCACGAGCACAAATACAACAGTTAGATTTTATGGAATCTTCTAGAAGGGAATTTCTTAAAATATAGGTTAATCATTATTTTTGTCCGCTGTTGCGCATGCGTGAAGATCAAAACCGCATTTCTTGACTTTTCCTATCGAACAATTATTGCTAAAAATAGTGTCCTAGGAGAAATCAAAATCAGCAACGAGATCGGGAATTAGATCATAAACAGAATCGCAATCAATGCCGACAGAGGATCTATACTACAACGGGATCATATAAATCAAGATGGAAGTTAATGTCTTATATATTTAATTTTTTATATGTTTAAACCAAATAACATTAAAATTTCAGCCATTTTAAAATGTTTTTCATTTTTTTTATTTATTTATGAAAACTACTGCATCTGGCATATTATTATCAACAACCAAAATGTCTGGCCATATTAAGTTCATGTTTTTTATAGTTTTCAAAAGTTATTAAAAAAGTACTCAAAATTATTTCAAAATCAATATTTTTACCTGCACAGATGTTAGGCGCAGTAGTGAACGCAAAGTTTACCGGCAACCGTCGGTGGCCGCCGTGTTGTTCGAAAAATTATAAAAAAAGGTGTATAAAAAAAACAGCTTTCTTAAAATCCTTGCTTTTCCCAACGTTGCTAGCTCTCGTACTATAATTATGAATAGCGGTTTTAATGAAATTGAAGGAAAATTAAAATACGATAATTACCTATTGTGTGATGAAGCTTTATATATGAATAGCACACATTTTAGATTGTATTGAATAAATACTTAAAAATAAACTCAAAACTTCAACTGTCTTTATTTAGTAGGTCACAATAAACACTTGAAATACGTCATTACACTTTTAAGCTTTAAGCTCGTATATAAGGCGATTTTCCCTCAAGAAGAACGAGCAAAATTTAAAGGGCAGCTTAAATCTAATTTAAATAAAAATAATGAAAATTCAAATACAATATACAGAGCAGTTAACGTTTATCCTTTAAATATATCTAAATTTTATAATACCCTTTTATACAGTTTGTTTAACAATAACCTCAATTTTTATATGTAAAGGATATTGTGACACGCACACACAGCGCCTTAAATGAATTTGTGACCTTCATTTACAGGCTTTATATCAGAAAGTGAAGGTTTCACAGATCTTGTTTTTTCAGTTAAACAAAAGGTTATTTTCAGTAGATCACTTTTCTTCTATAACCTAATAAATGTTCCATGAAATAAAACGAGTTTATTAAATGGTTTGACGTTCAGACGTCTTTGTTAATGAATCTATTTTGCTACATTGATGGAGACGAAGTTTGATATATTCTTATCTCACTTTTTATTAAAAGAAACTTACAATGGAATGTCGCCAGTTACTCAAATGAATAACTCTAAAGATTCTTTAATATTTTTATAAAGATTTTTCTTTCTGCTTTACGCGAATATCTATATCAAGACCGTTCCATTGACAAGTAAACACAAAAATATATAAATAAAACACAAAAAAAAACATAAAAATTTAGACTAATGAAGCCCTTTTCCATATTTCACAATTCGTTGTCAAATCAACTAGTATGTACTATGTCTCTTCATTTTTGATAAACTTCGGTATAAAAACTAAGAGCTCACTCCCGAAAGGTAGTCCCACATGCTTCTAAGTCCTTTTTCTGTTCTGGAATCGAGGTCTTTTAAAATGCAAAAGGCATTTTCGAACTAACAACCGCCTCATACAGTCACGCAAGCGCTCAGTTGTCAAATGACATTTAAAGTCCTGGATTTTGAAATCAGGCTGGGTATTATTCGGACATCGCGCGTGTTCCATTGATCTATCTTTAGTTTTAGTCACATCTTTAGACATCTTTCAAATATCTATAGATATCTTTATTTGTTTTCTCGTTCGTTGCATATATGCACTTTTTAAAATTCGTCTTCAGAGAAAGTAAAATAGGAGATTGAATAGGATATTAATGTTATAAATGACACATGTGTGAAAATGAAAATTGCTATCATAGTTTTGGTTTTGTTTAACGTTATTTTGATATTTTTTGTATCGTTTTAAACATCGTTCCTGTTTTCTAAGAGGGCAGACAGGGATCTTAGCTACCCAATTCGTATGGCGTTTACGTGTCTATGATTCGTGCAAGCACCTCGGTTTAGGGTATTCAAAATTTGGCCCTTTTTAATATGTCATCGATTTGATCTGCATATAATTTTCTAGGGCGACCCTTGCCGAACTTACATCACACATATTCGCTCCACAGATTTCTATCAAGTATCCACTTTCGCTCATTCTTTTCAGGTAGCGTAACCGAATTTCAGGTAGCCAGTACAAATATTGAAATAAATATAAAAACACATAGTTGTGTTATTATCCGGCTACGGCGGGTCATATATTATCATGTATGTGCGTATGTTTGTGTATTTCAGTGTAGTCTCTAAGCTACTTATCGCATTTGAACAAATGAGGTGTTGTTAGCTGCGTCTTAGAATTGCGCGTATCCATAGGTTTGGTGATGTCATAACAAATCCAATTTAGTTGATGTGACTTGTGTGATGGCCGAAGCAAAAAATATTTAACAAATACATCGATTTTAAAATTAAAGATTTTATGTTAAAAATTCCGATAATGTCTATATTGTATATTAAAAACAGGACAGTGCGAGCTAAACTCACGTAGAGTTTAGAAGTACTTTAAATATATATGATATTTGTTTGTGGTCACTAAAAATATGTACGATAGAAGATTGTAGAGAAATTGCTATTGTCGAATTCTGACTTCACCTATATCCTTAAATATGTGGACTAAGACCGAGTGACGAAAGGTATTCTATTATTTTATTTTCATTTCTCCTTAAAATTAATATTATAGAATAACGTCCACCATAAGCTGGCACTCGCTAAGTACGCGAGCGCGTTCTAAGTGTCGTTTGAGTCTAACACTATGCATCGCGCACTTATTGAATGTCAGTTTACACTTTAGACTGAAAAGAACGGAAACCTAGCGAAATACAGACTTCATATGTTTTCCTATAATTTATAATAAAGAAAGATTCAGAGACAAAGTGGCAATGGTTAATTTTCATCTACTTTCTTAAATAATTTAAAGATTATTTACTCTGAAATAACGAAAATAAAATGTATATTCGAGACCCTCACAATAAGCGCTCAGTTTTTTTAATTTTAATATTTACTCCCCAAAATGAGCCCCATATTTAAAATTTATTTATTTGTGTTACACATGGGTGTCCGTGTGTCCATGGGTTACACAGACATAGATGTACCAAATATCAACTCATCGGTCTAGTAGAATCAAGCAAATGAACTATGATAAATGGACAGGTAGACAAACACACGAAAAGATAGTAAAGGTTTTTTCATTCATTGGTACGGAACCCTAAAATACGTCATTGTATCGTAATTGATAAAATATATGTATGTGAAAATTGAAAACTTCGATTTATTTTCCACGGCGCTATAGTAACTTCAATGATTATATGGTTCAAGAAACATTTAATTTCTCAAACGAAAACAAAACCGGATTAAGGAGTAAAAGAATTCAAAGGTTGTATTCAAACTTCTTTTTGAATACAACCTTTGAATTCTTTTACCTAAATACCTCATGTAAAGATGTCTAATGATTACCGAACTGTGAATCTGTTGGTGCTGTTCGGTTTTTTGTATATACTCGTAGATTAATGGATAATACCTAAATTAAACTCTCACGCTCCACAATAAATCATAAGCCACGTTCGAGTGCCACGTCACTGTGTGCCGGGGAGTTTTGCAATATCACTTTAACGACGGCTTACTCCAAAAATAAATGCTTAATCGATAAGTACAATTCGTCACATTTGTCAGATAATGTGAGAAGCTAAACAAATCATGAGGATTAAAGTTACTTTTGGTAGAACCCGACATAAATGAAACAAATGGCAAATATTTCTAAAAAGGATAACTTGAAAAAGGGTGCATTTCTTAAAATTGTGATCGATATTCGTTTGCCCGTCTCCATTTTGTCGCTTTACGCTTGGAATATCGCGTGTTAAAGAAGCAGCAATACTTCATCGCCACTTACAACTTCACCGTTCAGTAACTATTATTGCCTCTAAATGAAATAGCCAGCTATTTATATTTTTATTATCGGAATCATGGATGATAAATTTTCAATTTTATCTTTAAAGTTATCCCAAATCAATATAAATAGATTATTCAACTACTAATACTAATATCTGTAAGACAATATAATAATCTTGATACGTAGGATAAATTATAAGAGACGATCTGTTTTACATTTTGCGTCATCTGTTGATTCTATGCTCAATGCTTTCTAATATATGCTTTTATGTCGAAATGCAATTTAGCATATTTATTAGATTGCACAATTAATTGTGCTTTATTACATCAAGTAGTACTTGTAGTAGTAGTCAAGTAGATTGACAAAACAAACCTTATAGAGTCTGTGATAAAGGTCGATAAGGATACCAGAAAACTGCAACCATCGGTGGCATATTAAGAAAGGGCTAAACATTGAATACCCAAACCGACGAGCTTGCGTGAAAAGATTGATGGATGTCGGTGAGAGAGAATACGCAAAGATTGGAAATATATAGCCTCTGCCTACCCTTCTGGGAAATAGGCAATTATTACAAATACAGTAGAACCTTGATAACTCAAACCTGGTAACTTAAAACCTCTATAACTTCAAAGAATAATATGCCCATCAGAGCCAAAACCCTATAACTTAAAGTAGCGTATGATGGCTCAGTAACTTGAATATAGAAATGTTTCACAACCTCTATAACATAAAATTGTTTTTCAATGAGTCATTTTGAAAGAGTGCAAAACAAAGGTTTCGGTATTTATTGCTTGCACGTGTTCACTAATTGTTAACGTAAACAATACATGTCACCATTGTTTGCTTCTTCAAAATTCTTTAAAGCTTATGCGGTAGCCTTAAACATAAGTAAGCCTTGGACCATAAGTTTTGATCATTGTCCTAGAAACATCGCTTTACTTACTGTGTGATAAACTGGCTTAAAATGAGTTCAAAAGAAAACTAACAACACTCACATACGCTGATGTGTGGAACAAGGGTACGTATGTACATACTCCACTCTATATTATTATATCCTAACATAACCCTTGATAACTCAAAACCTCATAACTTAAAATATTTTGTTTCATACTATCGAGATTCAACTGTATATAACAATCACTGAGTATTTGACAACAACTATTTTACACATAGTACTAGGTACATAAAAACTGTCAACCAAAAACCATTATGAATGCTACAGGGAGTTACAAGTACTTATACTTTACGGAATCCTCCCATATTTTGCTGTTTAAATATAATATTGTTGTTTATAAATACATGATTTATCAATAAATAGCCGATAGGTTCGTGAATAAGGCGACCGTTAAGTATAAAAATAAAAATGAATCGGGTACAAGTCAAAGTAAAGTAAAATACGAACCGTAAAATTGTTTTGAGCAATAAGTGTTTAGAGCTCGAAAGTCACGAAAATGCACTCATATATTTGTGAACTCAAAACTAGTAGAGAGTTCTCTTTAAAAATTATAGGGAATATTAAATAATGACCTAATTGTTATTGTTAGAGGTTTATCCATTCTCTCCTTTTAAATTCACTTTTAAGTAAAAGTCACTTTGAAAAAATGTTTTTGCGTTTCGTGTGTCCCTTATAACGGGTTTCAGACCAATTTAAAAAGGGGACGTGGAACGCAAATTTAATTTTGAAAGTAACTTTTTGTTAAATAAAGGTCCTCATGAAATATTTCGCAAAATATATTTTTTGATTTTGATGGGGCTTGTGGCAGTAGACGCAATTTTTCAGTCAAAAAAGTATTTCTATTTCGTGCTTTAAATTTTTTTTTTTTTCCAATAATGTTTTAAGAATACACGAATTTCACACTCGACGCACTCCATACATTATAATATCCAAACATCTTGCCCCGTCAATTAACACAAATAGTATGACTAAAAGAAAATAAAACAATTCTTCTCTTAATAGAATTAGAAACTTATCGTATAACAAATTATGACATGTATGAAAAGGAATGTATTAATATCAGTTATGTAAGCTGACAATACTTATCAGATACCTTCAGTACATACAAATCTATGAATGAAACAGCCTGGTGAGAGGTCGAGCTGCTCATATCCACAGATATTTGTGTTCTAAATATGCTGAAATAATTATATTATACCCTTTCACAGAATGTTACTTAATAGTACTCTTGAATTTCTATAATGGTAAATTTAGTAGATCCACAGAGACCCTATTGTAACTGAACAAGCACTCACAGAGCCCTCTAAATTAATCTGTGACTTTGCATAGCAAACTGACATGTGAACAAAGTTTGTTTTTATTTCTTCGGTAGATTTTATGTCAATCGCTGTTTCTCTTGAGTGTTTTCAAGTTATTTCTAGATGTAATATATTTTCATATATGGATTGGGCTGCTAGAGTTAAAATACTCATTGCCGTCTCTTTAAGAGATATACGGGGTCCGAGCTTGTAAATCGCGCGAACGGCCTGCTTCTGCAACACGACAACTCTATGAATATCAGTGGTATGGTCTCCATGATCTCATACACACAAAGGCTATGGAAATAGCCAAAGGTAAACCAATCAGATGGTTTGGATATCGAACAAATTTATTATTTACTAGCTTTTGCGCGCAGCTCCGCCCGCGTGGACTACGATATGTAGGCCGTTTTAGAAGCGTTCGTGGCGTTTATTCATTTTTCCCACACGATCATTTTAAATGACCTCTCTATTATTTAGAGATTAACCTGTATATCTGGTTCTACACAACCAACAATTTCATAACAATCAGTTAAACGATACAGAAGTCGGTACATTGCAGCGCCACCTGGTGGTGAGTTACGTCAATGGAAATACATAATCATTTCTCCGTATATATATATATATATATATTCATAATGATTTTCATGATAATCGGTTGAAGGAAGGAAAGTCGATACAGCGGAGCTCCACCTGGTGGCAAGCTACGTCAATGGGGATAGAATAAAACCTTTTCCGTAAAATATATACATATACATACCAATTTTCATAATGATCGATCAAATAGTTTCTGAGTCTATCGATTTCATAATATACACATCCTTCTTTATATATATAGATTTGACTGCACAGGCGTCAGAACTAAGTCTCCTCATATGAGGATCCCATTAATGTCTGTTATGTGAAGTCGAGAAGTTTCTCAGGAATGCGATAGCATAAACAACATTCAATTCTTCGTTCAGTACTGAAATAGTTCAGAATCCATATTTTACATTTTGATGTAAGAATTCTCGCACTTACATTTTATTTTCATTTCATTAAGTAGGTTATTTACAGTAAACCGTTTCTGTATGTTGGAGATAGCATTGTTTACATCATCTGTTGTTGTCTTTAACATTGAACACTAAAAAGTGTCATCTGGCAACATGATTATAATATGAACAATCTTAATAAAGTTGGGTAAGTCATTTATATAAACTAAAACAGAAAGGGACCAGATGATCCCTGTGGTACACTTGTGTACAATAGATCAGTATGATCTCATTTTATTGGCATCAACTCTCCGAACTATGTTACTCAAATACGGTTCCAGAAGACCGAGTACCTGGCTTGTAACTCTATCAATACAATATAATATAATGATTGTAACCAAAGTGTAAAGTTGAAAAATATATTTTTGATCTCCTATATTCGACTTAGATTAGCCTAAGTCGAATACATAGAAAATGTGAAAAATTTGAATATAGAATACAATATTATTATTGTAAAAAAGTGTGGCGCTTTCAAGAACGGACAAACATGTAGTAACCCCACGCTTTTTCACACAATAATATTTATTGTTGGTTCACACTGATTTCTATATTCAAATTATTTCTACTTTTAGTTTATTCCACTATGTGTTTTTAGTTTTTTAAACATATATTTATTTTCCACTTTTAGTTGTTCGATAATAAAATTTTGAGGTGTCAAATTTCAAAATGACCGAAGCAGGTAGTATAGAGAATCTCCAACAGAGGGCGTTTGGAGTCAAAGTTTGAGAGAGTTACAAACATACATACATACAAACAAACAGGTGAAGTTAATATAAAGCGTGTAAAATTATGAACAGATAGCCAACTATACAATAGTACTTTATTTGACAATACTTTTACCAGACATTATCGACTGTACGTCGACCCTTAGGTATACCTCGACCTTCACATTTTAAAACGAATGAACGATTTTTCCACGCAATAGGGCTGCCTACAACTGACGTTTACTAAAGACTGGTTCCTACTGATTTTATCTGTTTATTTGAATATTAAAATAACAAAATATTTAAGTAAATACATATAATTAGTGTTTTACAAAGGTACAATCTGCTCTTGATTTGTCCTCTGCCTGTTGGGAATGCTCACACCTATCTTTCTCCCAACTCAACCAATTGAAATGGATAAAGTTGGAAATTAAAATAGCTCGTTGCAGCCTAGTGTTCTAAGACCAAAACAAACGGTGAACCTTAATCGGGACATAGATTGTTGATCGGAGTTTCATGATAATACACATAAAATGTCTTTAAAGAGATTGCAGAATAGTCCATTTGCATCTGACGGAATCCTCTCACTCTCCCATGATGTACATCCATTCATCCATATACATACATACATCCGTATGATGTACAAGGTCAACGCCATCCATCGTTGAACCTGAATAAAATTATTTTATTAATTTGTTATTTATTAATTATCTGTTTTTAGGCATTAATTTAATACTATGTACTAACAGCTGATTTTAAGATCAACCTTCCAAAAAATTCATTAAGTCAATAGCATAAATATGAACCCAAAATTGATGGGGTTTGTTATACTGGTGCCTTTAATAAATTTACTACTTTATTTCATCAAATTGGGAAGAAGGCTTCAATTAAATACTTATTAAAGACAAACGCCAAGTGGGAGCACAGTGTACCTATGGTGAAGTTCAAAATGTAATACATAGATTATTTTAATTTTCACAAATTCCTTGTCACTATGGTAATTATAACAAAATAATTTTATTAAAAATTTTAAAAGTAGTGACGTCAAATAAAATCTATGTTGCGTTTGAAATTCTTCTGCGCAAGAGTCCGACTCGCACTTTGGTCGGTCGATAATAATTCTTATTTAAATACTAAAATAGGTAACGTTCGTTTTCAATTGTCTTTGACACATTTGAAGTATTATTATTATTCATAAATTAGTCGGTTAACGTCATTTAATGAAAAAATGTGACTATGTTTTTTGGTATTCCTCTTGACACGTAGAAAGATAATCAAAAATAATACAACAGATATATTTTCACTTTTATTTTTAATATTATATTATCCGATTTCACTACTTTTAGCTTAACGTAGGGCACGTCGAATACTGTTTATATTGAACTTGACCGTTTAAAAACCGTTTTGTTTGTTCATTTTCAAACTATAGTACAAACAGATGCCACATCTACCGGGCGACTATCGTACAAATAATGATCATTTCATATTTAGCATTGTTATCCTTTTCCGGCTTCTTTCATGGGGCCCGGTACGTTACATAGTTCAAAGGATAAGGGAAGATTTTCCTTCGTCATTTTGTACGTTTTCGGATTCATGCGCCCTTCCCGCCCCATACAAGAGGACAATGGGGCGAACTCTCCCACGTCGGGGTCGGTCACCACATGTTTAATTCTGTTGGACACGTCTCTGTGGGGTGGATTTATTATGCGCGTGAGTTTGATAGAGTGCGGAGTGAGTTTTTTGGTTCCATAACAATTTTAACTAAACAATAGCCGGGCGACCGAGCTTCGCTAGCCGTCTTCGAATTCGCCATGGGAAAATTATGATTTGTGCGAAAGATTATTCATGCGTAGGTACATGACGCGTATAGTGCCATTCGATATTTATGTCGTATCATATACGTTTATGTATGTAAATGTAATGACTTGTTGTTGAGTATCAATAAAATGGCAAAAAATAAAAATTAATCACCTCAAAACTCTACGAGATGGCGCTAAATAAAGGAACGCTCTTTTTCTTCTTGCTTTCCCACTAAAAACATCTGCATTGGTAAACTGAAAAGTTTTATCATCAAAATTGTTAGACACATTTATATACGAGATAGCTGTAGCTGCCGCTAAGTACACAGTTGTTTACATGTTTACATGGTCCGATTACATCAATATTACACACCGAGGCATTCTTCCAACGGAGATAACACAATACAGTACGACGGACAAACACTTTTAATATACATATTCCAGAATATAAATATTAAATAGCAATTTTTTCACCATCGTCTGAATCAAATCGCACAAACGATACACAAGCAAATTTTCGTACGAAACTAAAATGCGAAAACAACAGAATTTCGGTCCAAAGAGAACCCCTGTAATAATGCCCCTTTTGAGGGCATAATTATCTCGACCCCGCTTCTGTCGGGTCCAAGGGCCGTTCATTATATCAAACGTACTGGAAAATAGATACAAAATGTCACACGATCTTCGCTTAATTACAAGTGTGTAGTAATTTATGTGAGCTCCTCAAAGATTTATTATATTAATAAATTTAAAACATAGGTATACCGGCTCAAAACGAACACGAGTGAACAGAAATAACGAGCAGTATGTTTGATGGCTTCAAACACACTGTTAGTACGAGCAGGGACAGTCATGGGAATAAAGAAAAGAATCTCACATGATGTTTCAGACTGTACGTATAATGAAATTGCGGTGTTGTCGGTCTTTCGTCCAAGCTAATCTCCGAAAAGGGCCGAACAAATTGCGTAATATCAAAGAACTCTTCAAGTTTAATATTAAAACGATGTCCATCACGTTTATAGCTTAAAGTAACATTTCATACGTGCCATTTTAAACTATACACAGTTATCAATTTAAAGCAAAAAGCAATTAGTACCGGCTAATATTACACGTATTTTTAGAACGTGCCGATTAATCCATTTCGTTTGACATCCAACACGGAATATTTAAAAATATTATTTTTTAATACAAAATTTTCTGTCCTCTAGAGAACGCCATATTGATTTAGCGTTACTTCGCAGAGACCATGTCCGGCGGACGATTAGGATTCTTCTAACTACACATAATTTATCAAATTACGATCGTTAGTTTAAGAGCGACACGGGAACAGACAAACATGCGCACATTCATGGCCAGCTGAAAACATGACTCTCCGCAGTCGGGTTAGGAGAGCGGCAATGTCCAACCGAGGACCGAGATCTGCATCGGCACTGTCAGTGAAATAGACATCAGAACCGGAAAATAAACTAGGAGCAGTATCGCGATCGAGAACAATCAATGGTAAATTTTGATTTACGCGCGGACCGGGCGGGAAATGACTTAGCAATAAAATACATGATACTAACTTAATGCAAACAAACTGCTGAACGGCGCCGCAGCGGAATTCGCTGAATCATATTTTTTCGTAATCTCTCGTTTTACGACTTACGTCGTTTCGTGGATGTATTAAAGGAAAAAATAATAATAATTAATGTTCTTGGGAACTTGGACTCAAATAATAAGATGTTAGCTTTTGAAATCATCTCAACTTTTAGTTGGTATTTATTTTCAAGTCCTTCAGGAGAATTTTTGAGGTTAACATCCTCGTTGTAAGTACTGGCCCATTATGCCAAATCAAAGATTTTTTTTATATAAAACAAATTAAGTTAAATTGAGGTTAACATCCTCGTTGTAAATACTGGCCCATTATAACAGGTCAAAGATTTTTTTATATAAAACAAATCAAGTTAAATTGATGTTAACATCCTCGTTGTAAATACTGGCCCATTATATCAGGTCAAAGATTTGTTTTATATATAAAACAAGATTAAGTTAAATTATATACAATGACTGATGGTTATTCTCATCCCAACGTTAAAATAGATGTTATTTAAATATTTTTTTAACAAGATAACTAAGCGAATACACAATGTGGCAATTATACCAACACATGAGAATCTAACATCTTATTATTTGAGTCCAAATTCCTAAGAACATTAATTATTATCACTATACCATGGATGAGATCAACCAGGATTTTAATAATAATAAATTTCCCCATGAACCGGCCGTAAATTAAATAATAAAACAATTTTTTTTTTTTAAAGTAAGTAATGCTGTTTTGCCCGTGATGGCATCGGTTAATTTGGATTCTGTAACTGTTGCAATGCATTCCTTCTTAATTAATATTGATCAGTCTTGCCGTCAATAGCAATAGCTCTCCACTCAATCATTCTGGCCCACGTATTATTCCTGACTTCGCTCTCGTTCGCGCTTCTAGTAGAATTGTGATGCATACCCGCTAATGGTAATAGTTCTGATTTGTGAGGGGCGAGTGTTGGTACCAAAATAAAATATGCATATATGGCTTCCTATCAGCGAAAGGGTATTTAGAATCGATGGTAGTACTCCGATGCGACATTACAAATACGTGGACGAAGTGGACAAATGCAGGCGAATACGGATGTAGTAATTCGATCGAAGTGCTGCTTTTTGAGTTTTGTGGCGACAAATACAGGAAGTTGAATTTTTAAATATAAAATCATAATGTACTTGTATATATATATATATGTCTTGCAAAATTAAAAGGGCTATGAAATGAACAAATTTTGTTTTGATGATAATAGTATATTATTTATATACTAAGCTTTGGAGTGGTAGGCCATAATTTTTTTTCTTTTCTCACTTAAACGAAGTTGATTAATTTTAAAAAATGAACGTCAAATGTACTCATCGTGGACATAATTAATAAATGAGTATTTAAATTAAAAATGGATGCTCCATAATTTTTTTAAGAATTAAAGTACACGTTAAAACAGGATAAAGCTCTATGTCTTTCTTAGTTTCAGGTAATTTTTTTTAACCGCCCTAGCGATGGGCCGACCTTACCGATGACTTACACGCATAGATTGTGATAATTTCACGAAATACAAGTGGGATTTTTTATAACTTGTTTTGCTAAATAACGACCTTTGTTACAAATGCGATAACAACGTCCGCGACCTATGGCTTAACTTGCCCTTCTAGTGGTCTAATCAGTCTACATTTAACGACTCATTCGCCGATTGTACTTGATTACAATCGAACACGGACTTTCTGGTTCGAAATCGACTGTCTCAGCCACTTGGCCATCGGTCGTAGCATTTTTTTTATCAACAATAGTTATATTGGATTAATATTTTTTAACAAATTAGAAAATTTTTATTTAGCTAATTTAGTTAGAAAGTAGACGTCCCTATCGGACGCGTCACCACAACAAGCAGTGACCTCTGTCCATGCATTTAATAAATACGCCAAATCAAACATGTACATTAAATACTTTATTATATAAAATTTAATTAAATATTATACAAAAAAAAATTAAGCGGTGTGGATTATACACGTAATACAGACCCCGAAACAGCTGCTTTTAACATTTTTCTCTGTTTGTCTGCTCAAGCATTACTCAGATACTAATGGACAGGTTTCAACAAAATTTTTTTGTGTTTTATTAACAGTTAGTGCTTGATTTAGGACACAAGTTATCACGCTGCATTACCTAGGGGCTAGACGAAAAGCAAATTCAAATTTATCCCACTTTCTGATTTTAAGTACCTATTGAATATATACAAATGGTACCTACCCACCGTTACATTTTTTGACAGCGCGAGTGTCACAGAAAGTCAAATTTGTCCAAATATCTTGTATCTAAATCAACAAAGTTCACGAAAAGGAAGGAATCTCCCAATAAACATCGTGGCTTTAAAGAAGACCCCATGGCATGACCCCATGACGCGCCCCTACGGGCGATGAAAGACAATGAAGAAACGAAGAACAATTTCCAAAGCTGTTATGTTTGATGGCCACCACGCGAACAAAGTCGTGGGCAACGGCTAGTATACAAAAAAATTAAGTCATTTCAATACTGTTGAACACATACCAATTTTCTTTTTAAACTCCTAATATTCATTGCATCTTTATATTTGTTCCATCGAGATAATAATTCTCCCAATATCAGTAGCTTGCGATATTCCCTAATATGGCAACTATAATAAAATGATCCCTTACATCGTCTATATGAAATAATATGTATTTGCATGGCCGTGTATGGCGTGCGGGGTAACACATAACAGCATATTGCTCATTTATAAATATTTATGAAACGATTGGTGGGCGCTCGTAAATAAAGCATACTACGGTATGCTTCAGCTTCGCTTGTCTCAACAAACTCTTATTTATTTATATCTAATACCTTTAAACGAGTAATTCTTGTATATTTGTTTGTTTATATATACCAGCTATCTCGGAAACGGCTCTAACGATTTTCATGAAAAATTTTATTTAGATAAAGTTTAGTGTTTCAAGTTTATCAACATAGGCGCTTTTCCCGGGAAAACGCGATTTTCTAAGAAAAAAATTAAAAACCGGGATATGAATGCTTACTTACTAAATATAAAGGTATTTCGCCGCAGGCTTTACAGTTGCCGTGGAGCAGCGACTATCACGTATGCTTTCTGTGAAGAAGATACCGAGTTCGAGCCTGGGGTGCATTTTGATTTTTTTTAATTTCTTTTTTTTATCACGTTTTTTTAATTTTTATTATTATGACAAGCATTTTTATCTTGTGTTAAATTTGATCCACTTCCTGGTTGCTTTTTTAAAATTAATTTTATCAAAAATAACCTCAATATAGTTTTTTTTATTTTCATGGTTGCTTTGGAATATTAATTTGAAAATGTGTCAGTCGTCAGTTGTGGTCCATTCAATGGGAAACGAGTGCCATCTTGTGTTAAAGATAAAAACGATCTCAATACGATCTCATTATTAGTAGCACTAAGTAAGTAGTAAATATGTTAATATTACAAATTGCACAGAAATCATTAAAAAAACATTTTGGAAACATTGAAATCGCCTCAGACAACCATATTTTATAATTTTAATATTACGACACTTGATATTTTACTGGTGATAATGGACTGTTTTTTAATCAGCGAAATGAAGTGACATTAGTTTTACAACTTGGTATGTTAACAGTGTTTTATACGCTTAGTGTCTCCAAAAAATAATCCGAGCAAAGCTCGGTCGCCCAGCTAGTAGGTTATTATAATGGAAGAAATTATATAATGCATTTTAATAGAACTCATACAGATGCGTGAAATCATATCTGTAAGCCGAAATGGAATGTCCCCAAGTTCTGGTATGACCGATAGTCTTGTGTGTACCATGGAATATTAAGTGCTTCTCAGACCCTGATAACATTTATCAATTGTCTGTTGTCTTTGAGAATTGTGAAATCGTGTGCAATTGCAATTAGAAATATTTTCTTAAAGATTCTTAAATAATAAAACTGCTTATTTTTACGGAATCCTTTTATTTTCCTCTATTTTTCTAAAAATTTACGAGGATTTCGTCCAGAAGGAAGCGCCCCAAAAATTATTTTTGTAATGTATAAAAGGAAGCCATTTTGAAATAGCGACATCTATTATCGTAAAACATAAGTTAGGGTCGAAAGCACCGGGTTCAAAAATTAAATAGATTGGAAATTGTAATTATATCATAGATAGGATAGCCGACATTTAAAATATTTTGTTTGTAACACTATAATGTAGAAATGCATACGATTGATTTAATTTAGATGACATTTTAAATTTGTCCCGTCAGTTATAAAGTTTTCTATAAATACGCCGTGTCTGATCCAACAATTAAATCGCTATCTATTAATTTTCGACTACGAGACAAGATTATAACGATTTCAGCAAAAGGAGATACGAAATGTAAAATCCACTATTCTGTGGAATTGAATCGACGTCCACATTGAAATTTATACGAAACCATTGCAATAAAGTTGAAGTTTGTTACAAATGAATATTAAACGTTGAATTCGTTTGAAAAGTTTCACGCAAAGTTGAAAAATTAAGTGGTGCGGTTTCATCGAAACCCGAACATCATTTGAATAGGTCTGTATTCAAATTCAAAAAGACCTATCGAGGAATCGGATTGACTTGTTATAAATGCACAATTTATATACATCGATATTTCTCTGAGTGTTTGAGTTTGTTATTGGACGATTTTGAGGGTTTTGTGTCGAAAGGACAGCCAGTAGGACCCTATTACAATGCCTATCATTCTAATATTCATCTACATTTAAAGGGCCATGTCTCTTATACCGTAATGGGTAGCTGGTCACAATTTTCAGACATGTGTTATTATGACACATAAACAAACAATAAAAATTAAAAAAAAAAAACATACAAAAAATTAAATATAGGCCCGAAAAATGTGTTCTTAAAGTTTTTTTTGTTTTTGATATGACTTTTAAAAAATAATTGATACGACCATCGTAATTAGTGTGATCGTAGTGCAAATTTTAATGTACAAAAACAAAAACAGGTAAAAACCCGCCCAGTGTGTCAGTCCGCTTCGTGCTAAGGATTCTGTGATAAACGAAAAAAAATAATTCACAACTTAACTACGGAACTCCCGGTACACGAGTACCGCTCGCACTTCGCTAGATTCTCTAAACACAGTCATAATACGATTACTAACGATGGTTAACTATTTATCGTCCACCGAACCCTAGCGGACTTATATCAAAAGATTATAAATAATTCTATATATCGCGAGAAATAATGAACACGGCGCAAAACTCCATTATCCATAGCATTCAATTTCTATCGTACGCCACGAATTAACTTCATGTCAATCATGAACGCAGTGGCGCCAAAAACGCCGTCGATTTCCGTTCATGAAAAAATACAAAAAGGGAAGGCTCCACAAAGAACATGTTTATCAAAAGAATAACAATTTCATAGACAAGTGAGCGTGCTCGCCACAGAATTTATTACCAACGTACGTACATAAAAGATGTAAAACAATTTCAAAGCATTGTACCTATCATACTGATACTTCAAGTTGGCGTGACGCTACGCACGCGCTTTGAACGAGTTGTTAATAACGTCGCCTACTCTCAACTCGCACGGATACAGTATCCGCCTTAGTCTATTAAACGTAGCGTATATTTTTAGGGTTACGTGCTCGGTACAATGAAAACCAAAATAAAGTTGTAAATGGAAAGGGGTCCTGACACAAGAAAGTGCTTTTTTCGACGTTTCTCGTTTAATTTTAATATTTGCTATTTTTGAAAAGGACGGTGGTACAAAATCTTTCGTGTGCATATCTAACTCGCACTTGGCCGGTTTTTTTTCATTCATTTATGTTCAACGATTTCTCGGGAACAG
>BGZK01002918.1:0-37410 GCA_005406025.1 Eumeta japonica | reverse complement strand
GTGCATATTTTATAAGTCGCACTTCCGGAATCGGAACTTATTTGCTAATAATTAGTCCAATTTTCAGAATAACCATATTAACAAGCAACATTTTTAAAGAGTCAACCACTGCCGGATTTAAGAATACTCAAATATCATGTTTTGTTTAGCAAAGTTGGTTACGCTTTACGATTTCAATGAAATGATAATAGAATTTAAAATCAAAGCAGCCGATTTACTAAAATGGGAATTTCAGACCTAAAGCCTATGTATATAATGTAAACTGGTCTTCTTTGTCCAAGCGTCTATTAAAGACTTCTGAACGCATCGGCATGTAACTTTGACCTCTGAACGAGGACTTGTTTGCAAATGGTTTTAGCTTGTTTTTTGTTTCTATGTATTCTTCACTAACTTTTTTATTTACTTTATAACTCACAACCCCCAGATTGACTGCTAGTGTTATTAGAAAAAGAGTACATGATGAAATGGAGCCGACCTCAAAAATATGAATATCATGATGTTTTTATTTTATTAAAATAACATAGGTCTAATGAATATTTATACTATTGTAAAGCTCTAACGGTGTTGTGTTTGTACGTTATAGATGTTTTTAATAAAGCAGCTTTTAGTGTTCCCGTTTTTCTGTATGTATCTCTGTTATAACATCGAACGAAAATCATCAAGTTAAATTAAAAATTAACTCTTGCCAGTGTTTCTATTTTTTCCATTTTAAATTTATTCAGTGATCTAATTCCCTTTTTCTCGTTTATCGAATTAATAGTTTAGGGGATCTAATAGCGGAAAAGACTCTAAATATTTGTAGTGCTTAGGAAACATTTTGTTTGAATTATATTACATCATGTAACAATATAAACAACATTCGTTGTACCTTGATATGTACAAAATTAGGTACTTTGCATAAGGAATAAACCACCTTAATGTATCGAGTCAGGCATCTCCTTTACTTGTCTACGGATTGGGCGAAAAGTATTCCCTATGCCGAATCTATTGTCCACTGGTAATCATTCCAGGGTCTTTACATTCTTAAATAGTGTGCAATTACCAAATTATTCTTATAAAAACTCTAAAATTATTCTTATTCTTTACACTGCAAACGTTCTTTAATTCATGCAGATCCCAGTTTCATTTACTACAACATTAAATTAATTCATTTATTTACAGCTATAAATACTATTTTTACTGTTATCGCTAAAGATTTCCGATGTGTTCGTGTTAAGATTGTCACGTTTGAATGATGTAAATGAAAGAAAATATATAGTTAATTTTAATTTTGTTTATACTAGATTTTACTAACAGACAATAAAGAGTAGTTTCTGGCGACAAATTGTAGTATTACCTCCTTATTCCTAACCTTAAGAAGTTATATAGCTTCCATCAATAACTCAACAGTATGACAAGATGTGACTACCAGACACAAAGCTTGAATGATTCAAAAATTAGCTCAAAAACACTATACTTCTCTATAACATTTAAGCGTATCCCTGATTGTATTTTCGATCCCATCTCAGATCTTCACTTGGTAACTGTAGGACCACCTCAGAAGTATATCTTTTAAATAAAAAAAAATCCAACTTGTTCCACAATTGACGAAATCATCGCTGAATATACACGAAGGAACATATCGCTAGACATACAGACGAACATAAAACCTCCTCCTTTTCTTAAATTCAGTTAAAAATAGATGTTGGTCTGTCCGAAGTTAATCGACTTGAACACTGCGTGACTGGACACCGTGAAAGTTTGTACGTATTCATGCAAACTATTTTAGCATTTGTCGCTGACTTCGTCCGCGTTTTGTACTATTGAACCGAACTACTACATCTATTTTAAAAATTCTTTCACTAATAGAAAGTTACGCTATCCCCGAATAATACAATCTACATTTTATTTTGACAGGAGCATTTGCCCTAATATTTTACAAATCAGAACTGTGAGTCGGAATCGAAAGTGGGACGAGGGGAAACATCGAAAGCCGGGAACGGGACTTAAATTGAGAACGGAACTGGGATCTAAACCGACTGTAGTGCCGGAATTAGAATCAAGAGCGAGACCGGGATCAAATCACGAAAATTACCGGAATCAGAATTGAAAGCGAGAACGAAATTGGGATTGAAAGTAAGATTTAATATAGAAGATAAATGGACATATTCTCTATAGAGAAGAGACTATCGCGACTTCGCCCGCGGGCGGAAAGCTAGTCTTACTTACGCTAGTCTTTTTGAAAAGCTTTGGGTTAATTAATAAATATTTTTTAAAATACAACTTTCCATTTCTTGATTTAAATAGTTCACGAGAAAAGTTGTTGTGACAGATCGAGTCAATTAATCCCATTGGTATTCCAATTTTTATATAATCCAAGTATTAAGCATTAAAAGTAACATTTTTTTTTTAAAACAACAATGTTGACAGAGTAAACACCCACGCCTATCGTAAGTAACTCTGTGCTCGTACTTAAAGCCAATTAAAGCAACCACTTAAAACCATCATAAAGATAAAAAAATATATATCCACGAATAAACATCGCCGTTTTAAAATTCCGTACCTTAAAACGTCTCAACGTAATCTTTATGGTGAGACCTTGATGTTTATCTATCTGTTTGTATGTCAGAACCATTCTCACAGTAGCCATTCCAATATAGAGCGTAAGAAACGACCTTCGTTCCAGGTATTACTTGTTCCCAACCCTAGGCCATCCAACACGGCAATGCTGGTAGTGTAGAGGACTATTGGACTAGTACAGACTCTGATCAGCTATTAAAAATATTCAATCGTTTTTATCTTATTATTTTTAATTGCCATTTATTTTTATTATTTTATTACTCATATTATTTAGCTAAGTTGTTTAATTTATAATCTAACATCTATTTAATACATTACACTATTGCTATTTTTAATAACAGAATGGTGCATTTATATATTTAATTATAAAAAAGTTCCCGTTAATAAATATAAATATTTGTGAAACTTGTATATAAAAGTATGTCTTTAGTATTGCCAAAAATGTGTGGAAAAATATTGTTCTTTTATTACTAAGGTTTTGTGACAAACGTCCTGAAATAATTCAGGCTCATAGAGCTGATATACATCATTTTATATACATTATGTACACAAATAATATAAGGAAGTTTCAGATATACAACATTTTCTTAAAATGTGAATCATTTGCATAATCAGCAATAACTCCTATCGTAAAAAAATAACGACCCGGACCAGGTTGTCTTTAGATATTTTACAGAGCCTTCAGTGGTCGAATGTGACTGTACTTAAATGATTTTTTACGTATTACGAAAATAATTATAAAGCTATATCCTTGAAATCAACTTATAATACGTACAACAACCATTTGGGCAAAAAAACTCTGCGTACACGAGTTACCGGTGAATATTTTATAACGTTATATTTATTACTAATTGATATATATTAATAGCTAAGCACAACCATAACATAATTAACAAGACAAATACAAAATGAAAAACCCGCTTATGTGCTCGTTTATTATGTAACAAAAAAAATTTTTGTTTTTTTTTACATAGTTAATCCAACTTCGCACCATAATTTAACGTGAACAACACAACATACTCGGGCCTGTGACAACGTTCGAACAACTTTTTGTTCGTCACAAAAACCGCCAGCTGTCCGTTAGCCAGTTGAAGCTTCAACCGCGAGACAATACAATAAACGCGTCATGCAGCCGAATGCGAAAGACCGTTACTTACATTCGTGACACACTTCAAAAAGCGGTCAAGCTTAACACTTTATGAAACACGCCTAAATAGTGTACAGAGCTAACGTCTTAGACGGATCTTAAAACGAATCTGGCAAACCGTAGTATGTACCAATAAAATTGATGCTGAACAGATCGTAAACTCTACGAGTGTCTGTGGTTCGGTTGAGGTCGCGTAAAGAGAAAGTGACTGTCCACAGACGCCGAAGAAGTACAAAATTAGGATTGCGTTTGAAAGATATGTGAGGATAAATTACGAAAAAAAGGACCACCTTTAAAAACTCATTACTTAAAATAATTACTTATTTTTAGAGTTGGTAGCAGCTAAAGGTATATACCTGACACCGTTGTATCTCAGCTTTCATCATTTGACATTCCTTTGATTTAATACTTCACACTTCATATTCATCTTTATAGACGTAGGTGTTGAGTATGGTAATCTCTTATCAATTTTTGTGTTCATTTCTCTCATTGGATATTTTTTTTATTTGTTTGCCTTGCTTTCGCTGGCCAAAAATAACTATTTATTTGAACTATGTGACGGTTTTTGATTTTTTTTTTAGTTATTTCTTCAATGATCTTTAGTAATCGGGTAATTAAACTTTATCATTCATCTAGTTATACTATTTCCCACTGACGTAGGACTAAACATTGAGGCAAGAATCTAAATCTTATTTTTTCTGTAATAAGGTAACCGTGGACAAAATTTTACTAAAATTGTTACAATTTTTTGAAGAAATAACCGAGTAACTGCTACCTTGATATACTCGATCGATTCTTACTAATTTTCTAAACGCTTGAATAAAATGCCATGGCAAAACTGATAAGCTAAGTTTCTTTCGCGGCCAACATATCGAGGATCGTTTATTTCTAAGTAGAGAAATTTGAAAATTTTAGAAAAAGTTTATTCGTTATTTGTTTACACCGCAATTCTCAAAATCTAAATCCTTAAAATTTCATTATTTTGTTTTTCACAAAATAAATTTTCATGCCTACTTTATGAAAACGTATTTAAACATTATTATCTGGATTCTGTTTCGTTTCAAAATATACGTAATTTACCCGCGGCTCCATCCGCGTGGACTATACAAATTCGAATTCTTTGATCATTTATATCAAGCGAGATCGGGATCAAGGTTTACATCATTATATCAACCGAGATCGGGATCATGGTTGACAATGTCTTAATATCAACGAAAATAGGGATCATGGTCGACAATGCCATTATATCAAGCGTGATCGGGATCATAATTGACAATGTCATTATGTCAACCGCGATTAGGATCATGGTTGACAAATATCAACCGAGATCGGGATCATGGTTGATAAGTTAATATATCAACCGAGATCGGGATTATGGTTAACAATGTCATTATATCAACCGAGATCGGGATCGTTGTTGACAAGTTAATATATCAACCGAAATCGGGATTATGGTTAACGATGTCATTATATCAACCGAGATCGGGATCATGATTGACAATGTCTTAATATCAACGGAGATCGGGATCATGGTCGACAATGTCATTATATCAAGCGTGATCGGGATCATAATTGACAATGTCATTATATCAACCGCGATTAGGATCATGGTTGACAAATATCAACTGAGATCGGGATCATGGTTGATAAGTTAATATATCAACCGAGATCGGGATTATGGTTAACAATGTCATTATATCAACCGAGATCGGGATCGTTGTTGACAAGTTAATATATCAACCGAAATCGGGATTATGGTTAACGATGTCATTATATCAACCGAGATCGAGATCATGATTGACAATGTCTTAATATCAACGGAGATCGGGATCATGGTCGACAATGTCATTATATCAAGCGAGATCGGGATCATAGTTGACAATATCATTATATCAACCGCGATGAGGATCATGGTTGACAATGTCAATATATCAACCGAGATCAGGATCATGGTTGATAAGTTGATATATCAACCGAGATCGGGATTATGGTTAACAATGTCATTATATCAACCGAGATCGGGATCGTTGTTGACAAGTTAATATATCAACCGAGATCGGGATTATGGTTAACGATATCATTATATCAACCGAGATCGGGATCATGGTCGACAATGTCATTATATCAAGCGAGATCGGGATCATAGTTGACAATGTCATTATATCAACGGAGATCGCGATCATGGTCGATAATGTCAATATATCAACCGAGATCGGGATCATGGTTGATAAGTTAATATATCAACCGAGATCGGGATCATGGTCGACAATGTCATTTTATCAACCGGGATCCCGATCCCGGTCCCTTTGTCGATTATATACCAGAAAAATTCATTTTCTTACATTGAAAACATAGGTAATGTAGAAAGTATTTCTATTGTGTAACGATCTCGCTAACGCTCTTGATCCTGACCCCGGTCCTGCTTTTAAATTAAATTCTGAATCGGTAATAAACTGGAACGGGGTTATTACCAATAACCAATTGGCATAAGTAGAGAATTCGTTCTACGATCAAGCAAGCAAAGTCGCTAGCAAAAGCTAGTATCTTTATAGATTATACGCCTATACATTATTATGATGTACATATGAACAATATTACTGTACAGTTTCAAATAATTCTGTTCAGCCATTAAAGCATGATTGAGTATCAAACATCCAAACTTTCGCATATATAATATTAATAGGATTTATTTAAAAATCGATCGCCATGTTTATTTCAATGAGGTCGACGTGAGTAGATATACTTTGATAAAAAAATACGATAAAAATAAATGTGACAGACTAGCAACAGACACGAGCTTGGACTATAGACAACAAACGGGCTGACGGACCACAGACATCGGCGGGTCCGATAGCAAAATGAACTAATGTTGAACGATTTATATATTTTTCCCTATTTTCGCCGTTTTTTATAATTTTATTTATTCAGTTACAAAGTCCTTTTCAGCAATGATTAAAACGAACTGCTAACAACTACAGTAACAGTAATAAACCGACAGTAACAGTAATAAAAAACGTGTGAAAACAAAATATCTTGATGATGACTCAACAATACAACTTTTTTATTTTACATCTTTCTACGAGATTCTTTTAATTGACCTCATACACGCTTCGATGCAAGCTTATAATAAAAAAAATACTAAAATATGCTTTTCCGACAATTAGCAATTCAAAATAATGCTTACCTTTTCTGAGGCGACTTCGGACCGTGTACCTTAAATTCCTGAACTCCAAATCCATGTTTATCTGCGAAAGTAAACACGTTAGTCACGATGTGGTCCAAAAACAACAATGAAGCATTCAAAAAAACTTAAGCAGACGATTTTTTATTACATCTTATGAATATTTAATGAATTTTCTAAACCCATTCTAATGAGACATTTTGGTTTATTTTCCAAATTTTCTAACAATAGGTAATTATAAAACATACCGTTTTCTAATTAACATAAACAAGTTGCGCCTACTTAAACGTACTGTTAAGTAATAATAATGTAAACTTTCCATATTTGTAAATTAAAGTTATTTGCAAAAAGAAATAATTGCGGGAATAAAAGGCAACTTGACATTTCGTTCAAAAAGAACTGAGCGAATTGTAACGAAGTTTTCAAAAAACTAGATAGGGTTTAACTTAAACCAACATTTAAGTTCATTTTGTTGAAATCTATTGAATCTTAAGACATCTAAAGTCCAAATTTTTCAGTTTTACATCAAATGTGATCTGGATTAGAGATCGAAGTCAGGCCCGGAGTCAGAATCCAGAATGAGATCGAAATGTACATTTCGATCTCATTCGAAAATTCAAGAATTTTCAGTAATTTAATGCTAGTAATGCTATAAATGCCTAAGTTTGTATTTTCATCATATTATACAATCACGCAAAAATAGCCGAATTGATGTGGATAAAATTTGATAAATGAATAGACACTGACCTTGATCGGTACATAACGTACTTCTTATCCCTCAAACGAAGAATGAAAGTTTATGCGAGCAATTTTTATAAGGAAGGTTTATTAACTTGATACTTAGTATGATTTATTTTTCCAAAATAAATTATTAATAAGGTTTCTTCTGTATGTATCAATGGTTCTAATATTATAACACACCTCAAGAACTGATAACAGTTAAAGAATTGTAAATACTTTAACCATTCAACGCGGAATCGTTTGAAGATGGTTAAGGGTTCCCTATTAGAATCGAAGGCGGGTCGGCGATAGGATCCGACAGTTTAACCAAAATTGACATCGAGAAAAGGACCAGGATGACGATTACGAGTGACAGAAAAAGTGACCAATACAGAAAAAAAAAAGGAATTCATTCTGTCCATGGGAGCATAACCGGGATCAAATTTGAATTATAAAAAAAAATTGCTAAATCTAAATTTACGTCCGACGAAGCCGGCGGGTGACCGCTAGCATATTGTACATATGAAAGTTTGTTTGCTTAAATGTTTGTCTTTCACTTTACGCTGGAACGTTCAACGAATAATATTCAAATTACATATACCTAGAGGTATTACATCCTCCAATAGGACACACATTTTTTTTTTAATGTCGTCAAATAACAGAGAAACGACAATTGGAAATCGTGAAAAATTTTAAAACATGAAACAAAACACTCGTAACCAATTTTTAATTTACGAGAAACGAGCTAGTCAATGAATAAGAAAAAAAATTGAAAAGGGAAACCGTGACCACAACCTGGATTGGAATGGTAACCAGAGTGCACCTGGCATCGAATACAAGAACGGGACAGGGACCAAAAGTAGCACGGAGGTCAGAGGCGAGAATGCCATCAGATCAGAATCACATTTTAAAATAATAATATTGGTAAAACGGTTTTAAAAGACAAAAGTATCCATCATCAGCTCCAACGAATCGACCTTCACTGCATTTTACTTTTATTGAAAAGCCGGAACCAGAGTGTAATATTAAAAAAAAAGGTACGTTGGAATCATTACAAGGTATGATTCAGATATGTCGCTGTACTTGATCAAACAAGGAAATCGCTTTTTTAAAAAGAATGAAATGAAGGAACACGCGTATACCCGGTTCGTCATCGAATAGCTGCGACATACACAGAGCAACATGGAGGTCTATAAATGAACATCAAAAATGAGTATTGAGTTTATTTTTTTTTGAGTAACGTCCGTTGGAACTTTCCATAGCAAGAAAAGAAATGATTCAACATAATTTTATATAGATTGGGAGTGAAAAATTTGTAGATATGACGTATTAATATAAGAAAAATATACAGAATGAGAAATGTAATATTTATTTTTTAAATTATTTCTCATAAAACTTACTCCGAGCGGTCTACAACTGATACTAATAATTTAAGATATCGACTGATTGCATTCATATAAACATGTCGTTTATTAAGCTTATCGCATTTTTTTTTTTGTTGAATACGACATACGACAAATCGTTGAAAATCCGTACAGAATCTAAATTGTCTTGTGTGTTAAGTTGAATTCGACACGGTATATCAAGGGTAAAGTTTTGCCGATAAAAAAAAGTTAAAGCAAAACATACACAGAGTATCGTGTAATTACATAACATCCATGGCACATTACAGTTAAAAGTTTCGCGACGCGTCACTTCCTGACGCATAGGTCAATGTCGGACTATGACCGGTGCTTGAGCAACTGCGGTCTTTAAAGAAAGGAACTACATCCTTGCATCGGCACTTATTTGGTGTTTACTTTTTAAAATTCTTCCTTGAGGATTTCTTGACTACAATGCCAATTTTATTTATTCATTTAGTCAGCGTGTAAATGTGAGACCTTCCGCTTTGCATCTATATACATGTTAACTAATACAATTTGTTTTCACTTTTTAGTTCGTATTTGGTAGTGCAGAAATTTATTTAAGTATTTTTTTTTCCTTTAAACCATCTACGAAAACTTTCATTCAAACATTCGCAGTCTTACGAAATTATTTTTTTTCCCATTAATGATGCCATACTGCTGCTATATTGGATTATTTTCTTATTAAGAGCCCACGTCATTCCCGTCGATGTAAGTTAACGATCAAATCTGTTCAGAAACTCATATATACATACATACATACATGGTCCTTGAAAACATTACACACTTTTTTGGGTGCTCATATAAAAACCAAAAACTTTAAACAATAAGATGAGCGAGAGTTATAATTCTTATTATATTGGTATACCAAAAAAAAAATCTTATTCTTTGTTTAAAAAATTATCGTAATTATTATTGTATTAAAGCATTAATTACAATGCGAAATTTCTTCCTTTAATAAGAAATTTGAAATGTTAATTATGTACATTAAATAAATATACATTACTGGGGTGATCCAAAAATAGAGACACATGGTAATCAAATAATATTTATTAACAGAAAAAAAATAATAATCAATATATTTTTTAAACATTATAACAATAAAATTGATTACCTTTATAATCTAGTCCTATATAGCGACACTTTTTCACGTTAATTTTTTTCAAATTTTATTGCTGGAAGCCACAATAATGCGATTCCAAATCTCAATACGCCTCTTTCGGCCAATCTAGTTTTAGTAACGAAGTGATGAAGCTTTACTTTCGAATAGAAATTGCATTTCTATGCAACTTGTGACGGAAACGATTCAAGTGTGCGAAGAGACTAACTCGCCTATTCGCTTCGTGTGCGACTACAGCGCCACGAAGTGGACTAAGTATTTTTGTTATACTTAATGCATTTTGTATTCATGTAATAAGTACTTGTGCAATAATATTTTACTGTTAGAGGTATTTTTGCTACAAATACGAATGTGCCTTCGTGACCAAAAATGAGTAATTAAAAAAAATCTATGCACGTTCGAAGCAAATGACAATGGATATTTGTCTCTATCTTGTATTTGAGTGAATTCAACAAAAAAAAATCATTAATAAGATAAAGATTATAACTAAGGAAAAACATAAAAGAAATAAAACGGTACTCGATGCCCTATTTTTAAATTAAATTTTTATATATTCGTTACATTACTGAGCACCTTATTCATTTTCAGTTTTCAATGATACATGGAAGTGATTACAAAAACGAGATTTCAATCAATCACTCGTGAAATTACATTCCAGTCACAGACTATCACAAAAAAATTTCTTCCTCGCTGGTCATGTGAGGGAGAGGTCGAGGAATATCGAAGAAATGACCAAAATTATTTAATCGAGTCGTGTGTTTAGACAAGCATGAGCTCATGCAACACCTTATACTACATGGTGAATGTCAATGAAAATTCTATGATTTGTAGCATTTTATTGACTACTAAAGGAGAATTATTTAATAAACAAATTTTTTTTTTTTGAGTTAAATAAATGAGGCGCGATGTGTCACTAATGTGCAATATGATTGCATTTTTCATTTTAGTGAAATTCACTGTAAATGTGATAGACCTAAAAGAAGTTTTTGAAATGAAAATTTTGAATTATTTATTTATACAGTTTTTATTTCAAAGTAAATTTGAAATAAAAAAATATATAATTTTTTTTTTTCAAATTTACCTTGATCTTGAACTCATCGAGAGCGCTCCGCCATCTGCTGATCGAATATCCAGCGATCACCGCTATTTCATATGGATTTAGCGCTTCACTATTACAGACAAAATAGTTATACCTCGTGTATGTAAAAATCGACGAAGATACATGTACAAAATAACGTCTATTAGCGTAATTTAACGAAATTGTTTTATGGTATTCTATGCATTGACTAAAAAAATATAAACATATTGAATACTCACAATTGAATACTTTTTTATATTTTTTTGACAAACGAAAAATAAATGAGTGCTTCAATATTTATTTATCCAGTAAAAAGTATTTCAAAATTGCAGAGAGTAAAACGAAATGAGAGCCCTTAAACCTTAAAAAACCTTAAAAATAATAAAAAATACTAAGCGCAGAAAGACTTATTAAATACAAACTTTTATTTTATATGTGTTATTGGATAATAATAAGGGTTTAAAACTCAAAACAAACTGAAATTTTAACCTTCTTATAACTTTTGAGTTATTGTCCAATAGGCATTACACGTTAATGCTAATAACAACTTTCACACTTTTGTATTAATTTTTCAGTTTCGTTTCATTCACTTCTCCTCTCTACATTTCTATGACCAGCGACCTTGGCCAGATCATCCATATTTTTAATTTAACGACAAAACAATTATTATCCTCTATTCTATATTGTATACTATAACAATATGGACTTAAACCTTTTAATAACTAACTTTTATACAATGTATCGAAATCACGAACTGTAAAAGAAATAAAGACATGTTATAATTAAACACGTTCATGAGGAATGAACCCGTTACATGCCAGTCACCGCACGCTGCTATTGTCCCCGGCAGTACGCCCGTGCGGTAAGTGTGTGCTGCCATTGTTTTTCTGTATTTTTTTTTTTATTTTCGTAACATTTGAACTTCAAATCAAATAAACAACTATACATAGGGTAAATAATATACAAGCAACGTATAGACGATTTATTACTTAGATTATTTTGGAATCAAGTCCCTTTTAGTTTTTAAAAAATATCTAATGTACTGGATATGGGCCCATAATGATTTTTTATATTTAAAACATTAAATATTACGTATTATTATTTTCATTATGAAAAATGAAGCGAAACAAGATACTATTGTATTTACTTAGAATTGTTTTAATAATAGTAATAATTATTCATTAATAATAGTTATAAAAAACTCTTTTAATATTTTTTTTCTCATTTCCTGAGCATACGAACATTGGATAAATCCAGAAAAATTACGGACGCTAGACGGCGCTAATGTCGCGCACATGGTGAATATATTACATGGCGACGACACTCATGTACTCGTATACACCTCGTGACACCGCTGCAGTAAGTTGCTACACTGTAAACATCTTACAACAATAGCTGATCACCTTTCGCTCCTTAGACTTACATCAATAGCCTTAATGCTAAGGCTTTAATTCATTATTGACATATGAATGTTTCTATGTCAAACATGACACGTAATCTTCTCATGTGACATGAATTCGACTAGACTTCAGGTATATGCAGGCGGAATTTCCGCTCCTATAAATAGCCACATCCTGTACATACATATGTATTTATTTTTCAGAAAATTATTAATATTGTACACAAAAATATTTCAACAATATTTCAATTTATGAATACCCGACTCAATATTTACTTTACGTACGTTAAATGAATTTACTTAATTAAAATGTTGTAAAAATGTAATTTAAGTTTATTCTCAGACCAAGAACAGTTACAAGTAATTATTACATAAATACAATGAAAGCTAGCTCTTAGTACCGAATGCCTGTATTAAATTTAATTTTCAAAAGTTTTTTTTTGTATGAATATAAATAGTACAGACTAGCACTCCAGTAAAATATCCAGTTCAAGTGCTTTGTTATAACACATCAATTTCGATTTAGAATTTAACCGATATTATTTTAGTTAAATACAATTGAAATAAAGAACAAATTCCTTTCTATGCGATTTTTTAGGTAGGAAAATATTTTAAATTTGAATATATGCCAAGCGATCTTCTTATAACCCTTTATTGTATTATTACCTATTGTACTACATACCTATAATATTAGGTAATGATACACTTCGTTTTAGGATGCCATATACAATCAAATACAAAAAACCGGCCTTATATTTTCATTTTGTCCGCCTGTCCTTCCGTGCGACAAAGTCTTCTAACTCTGCTCTGTTGTTTTACGCTAGTGGCCATACAATTATGTAACTGATTTACAAAAAAAAAGTTAAATCTAGCCTCTTATACCAAAATAAAGACGAGGGATATGTAATAGTTTTCCCGCAATATGTTATTGTGTGGTTTGTTCGTTAAATAAGCGTTGATAAATACGTTAAAAAATCTTAAGTGAGTTTTTGAAGTGAAACTTCCTTAGGCACCTTAAAGTGATTTCGTGCTATGTGACGTCACAGTGAAACGGTCGAGTGACACGGTCGGGCGACACGTTTGGATCTGCTCGGCTCTTTTTGGATCGGCCCAGCGGGCTCACGTGTTCCACGCATTCACACCGCTGATTGGAGCTGATCGAAACTATTTTAGATACGCGCTTCATTTTAAAAATGGAGAATTCATGTAAAATGCATGCAGTAAATGGAATATAGTGGCGAAACTATCGACTGTATCAATGGTTTTTTAATAAGTTAAGTGAAGTGAAAACTGTGCATCACAAATCGATAGTAAATTGATAATTCAAATTTGATTAAACATTATGACCATCTTTTATGCAATAAATTTTTATTAAAATCTATCTCAATGCCTGTAACTCATTTTTTCATTGAAGAATGGATTTGCCTTTTTGTAATGCCAATAATTCATCTCAAATAGAAAAAAAACGACAAAAATCTACATTCTCCTGCCCACGTGGAAAAAGAAGGTTATGACAGAGGCGGAATATACGATAGATCATCGTGTAAAAACAACCAACATTGTCCCGGATTAATAATTAAATTCTGTTCTCATTTTGATTTACGTTTCTACTAATAGTTGGCCATGAAAAAAATCTTGTTACCGTGAATTAATAATACAATAATTTACTTTCTTTTTCATTTTTTTTAACCTTAAATTCTGTTCCTGCATATTTTGGCAAAGAAGTTACACTTCACGTCGTGTGTCCGACACACAGTTTTTTCTTCTAAAGTGTAAATTTTGCGTTTCAAAGTCTTTAACATTGTATTCCTCCCTATAACTTTTGAAACAAGTGTTTTGTAAACCTAAAAAAATCACTGTAACACGGAATATTATTTGGAACAAAATTTGTTCAAAAGTTTAGTTGATATTCACAATTTTAACTATCTAACCACCCGTTAGCCACCCGAATTTTAAAACAATAAATATTCACCACGATACCCACGTTTCATTTGAACTTATTGCAGTCACAAATTCAGGTTATTTCGTTAACTGGTACGGAACCATAGATGCGAGAGTCTGACTTTTGACCTTGATCGTTTTTTAGTGCACCGTCTACGTAAAGATAAAACGAAAGCTTTATAATTACACGTTCGTCCTTGTGCCATGTGCCACAGTTTAATAACACCGCCATTTCTACATCGATTCTGATGAAATGTCATAAACAGACGACTTATCTTAACCTAAATACATTTTTGCAATGGAATTACGAAAATTAATTAGCAGTATCTCTCCACTAATGGTTTAAGGAATCAAATCTTTTTCAACGCACCTACGTTCATATCGTGCTGGCAAATAAGGGTTCATTGGCGAAATTTATTTAGGTGAATAATTCAAGGGTTATGAGCCCCTAATGTCAATGATAATAATAGGTGATTAATTTAAACTTTTGAGGCATGTACTGTCTAGTTTATATCTAGAGAAAGATCATCAGAAGCATTTAATTCAAAAGTATATTAACCAAGTTGTTCAGATTTCAAATTTTCTATTGCCATCCACTGAATATGATACTCAACAAAACAAATTGCATTAACTGTTAAGAATAAGTCAGTTCCTATAAAACAATCAGATAACATCAAATGTTATATTTTTTTTTGTTTATTATCTCTATTTACCTAAAAATAATTTATTTCCTAATTCTAAACTTTTTCTCGTTTCTTGTTTATTTATTCGGTGCCGCTATGGTTTCAGTTGTCATGGTGTTAGTTTTATTTTCGTGCATCTCGCTTTGCTTGTTTTTAAGTATTGTTAAATGACAAAAGAAAAATTAAGAAGCTATAGGGGTCAATGTTATTTACTGGAATGCGTAGTTGATTCCATACATATTCGGTGAGTTACATCAAAAAACGCAAACGATAAAATTGCTAAATTAAGAATAAGATTTAACAGACAATGTATGGACAATCTGTCAGATCTTACGGTTAACGTTAGACGGATTGCGTTTTTTTTTAACCCACCCGTTGACTTACTTTTCTTACTTACTTTTCAAATTTTGTCATCGTTCCAGAATAAAAAAAAATATATGTACACGCAATGAACTCAAATTGAACATCAAATTATAATTTTCATTATGTACAGAATTTTGATCAGAATTAAAAAAAATATACGCCCTTAAATCTGCCTTAACTTCGTTTAGAGGGAGTAACAATTAGAATTCAGATCCCTCCTCGACGAGAAAGACCGCCTCTCAGCTGGTTTGTTTGACTCGTACATACGAGAGCCACAGCTGGTACTATTTCCGTTGTGAAGATTTTATCAGCATTTTAACATTTATGCCAAAAGATATGGTAATAATAAAATGTACATAAAAAAATAAAACTGTTTTTTCATATGAAATTATCCGTTTTATATAATAAATGTTCTTATACCATTTATTATATAAAAATTTACTTTATTACATAGACTATACTAAACCCGTTTATTTCCCCCCTAGCGTAATGAAGGGAAACACTTGTTATTCATATATTTATTAAAGTAAGGTAAAAAATATATGAGGTCGGGAAAAACGTTTTTTTTGTATTTTATAAGTAAAAAGTCGCAATAAAATATATTTGTTGTGATATTTGTTTCTGGCTAGTTTTAATACTATTAAATACGTGACATTTTAAATAAATAAAAATAAAAAATAATAACGGTGTCCCGCCATTTTTCTGCTCATTAAAATTAATGAATCTAACGTACAAATGCGATATATTTTGAAGTTTTTCTACAAAAAAAATGCCACACAAGCCACAAAAAAGAATCGTAACGTTTATGGACCTAATGCAATGTCGATATAAGTATCGCAAAACTAGTTCAAGCGTTTTCAGTACGATAATTTTCATATCAAAGATGAACCCCGCTCTGGTCGACCTAGTACGGATAAAGTCGATGCCTAGAAAAATTAGAGCAGAATCAGCATATTAGTTCTTAAGACATAGCTAAAGAGTTGGGAACTGGCCACAAAACAGTTTTGACTCATTTGAAAAAAGCTGGATATACAAAAAAGCTCGTTAATTTGGTCCCGCACAAACTCGCTGAAAGAATTCTAATGAATCGTGTACTCATTTGCGATTCTCTACTGAAAAGTAATGAAACCTAACCGTCTTTGATCACTGGTGATCAAAAATGTATTATTTACCGACAAGAACGTGCGAAAAAGGTTATAGGCAAAAGGTAAGCAAGCTCCGCAGACTATAACAAAACCCATATTAACTTGCAATCACTTGATGCTATATGTATGATGGGATTGGAAGGGAATTATTCATTATGAGCTTTAACCGCTGGGCAAACCCATCAATTCGAATTTCTACCGACAACAGCTGATGAGACTCAAATAGGAAATATAGAAAAATAGGTCGGAATTGATCAACAGAAAGGGTGTGGCTTTTCATCACGATAACGACAGATCACACACACCTTTAGCCTTTCAGCAAATATCGAAAGAGTTTGGTTAGGAAGTGTCAATTCATCCACCATATAGCCCTGACCTTGCACCCTCAGATTTTCACCTGTTTCGGTCTCTTCAGAATTCTTTAGGCAATATCAGTTTAACATCGAGAGAGAACTGTCAAAACTATTTGTCACAGTTTTTTGAACAAAAGTCCTAAAATTTCTACAGCAATGAGGTTATATCACTACCTACAAAATAGCAACAAGGTGTTGAACAGAATGCCATATATATATACATATTGAATTAAATAAAATATGATTAAAAATTATCTTGGCTTTGTATACATAAAATATTAAAATGTCGGTTAGGTCTTTGTACAACATTATTAAGAAATTTGGTAAAACCAAATGTGCATGCCTTAAGCGCTCGTGACATACGTATGCTATTTAAATTAAAGGTTAATGATAATATATGAACTTTTCACCAAAAATCCTTTTTAAAGTTCTTCAAAACTTTCCCGGAGTCACCAATTAAAATTATTATACAATAATTGTTGTTAATATAAACGTATTACTAATTACATTAAAATAACTTTGGAATTAATTAAAACGTTAGAAAGTACTTAAAAATTGTTTTATTTTGATATTACTACCGCCATTTGTTGGCAATTACAAAAACATAAAACATTCATTTCAATCTCCATTTCAGACATTTAAGCGAAATGACAGATCAAAAAATGAATAACTGCGAGTTAAAAATTCAATTACAGCTTCAATTATATCAAGCTATGATTTTTAATACACTTATTTCCAATCGATTAGTGATGATATTGAAAAAGAAATTAAGTTTAAAAGTTAAATAGTTTATTTAGTTGTCGTGATTACACGGGATTTTCAGGCGACAGTAGAAGCATACCTACGCTCGCGCTTAAGGCATGCAATACAAAAAACAAAACTTTTTCCCCGGCCATTTATACCCAAAGAAAACTTATGCATCTTACTTTCTCAATACACTTCTAGACCTTTCTCGAACGTTAAACACTTTCACGCGACAGGCCGTCGGGTGGGACTGCGAGCGCTCGCGCGATGCCGATAACGGGCCCGGTCTTAAAATTTATTTGTAACCTTGGATCTGATATCGTTCTTACGCAAAGTTTTTCGCTTAATTATCGCTGTTTCGATAAATAAAAAAAAACAAAAAAGTCTGCTTAAATTATTAACATTACTATTGAGTTAGTTTCTAACCCGTTCCGAATGAGTTGAATTACGTTTCGTATTGCTGTTCCAATTTTTATAACAAAATAAATTTTCAGTACAAAATAAATAGCAAAACGCGAAGCATGTGATTAAATTCGGATCGATTTTCTGATATATTAACATCTCGACTTTCTACAATAATAAATGTTAGATTGCCTTCCTCAGCCCTCCACTTTGGCTTCTAATGGTGTAACGGTTTCGTTTGTCTTAAGTCTAAAAGTCGTGGGTCGATTCGCCGAGGGTCCGGGTCGAATACGGCACCCCTCGATACGAAGGCGACGTTTTTTGACCGATAAACCACCACCGTAGTACAGTAGTAGTTTTGATTATTATTACAATATGTTTTTAACTTATTTTGTTTCTTTCTTTGTTGGTGTAGTTTTCGATATGCTAGGTCTTTAGCTACACCACCGCTGAGATGCCCTTCCAAACAGTTCTGTCATCGTCGTTTAACTTGCACGTAAAATCACATTATATTTTCATCCACATATTATTTGGCTTTCCGAAAGGGTCTCAAATTATGTACACCCAAAATCTACAGCTCTATAAATCCAAGGCTCTTTATGCCGAAAGATTCTGGCTCTTTGGACTACGGGCTCCAACTTTGCGCCGTCAAGGACGCAGGCTTTGTGCGCCCAAGGGCCCCTGCATAGCCTAAGATGATCTTGCTTCTACAATTTTTTCAATTTAGAATGAGAGGCTTTGTTTCTTATTCTTTCATGTTTGTCCAAGACGGGGCTCTTGACCAGCGGGCCGCCGCCGTTACGTTTGTTTGCAGTCATCATACCCCTCCTTTCACTCTCTCTCCCGCCCCCCGATCCGGTGCGTGCGCGCCTCCCACGAAAAGGGAATAGACAGACAGACGACTTTCTCTACTGATTCATTGTGAAACTTCGGATACGAAACACTAAACACTAGTCACAAAGTTGACGAAATATCAACATTAAAAAGAGAAGTAATATTTTTCTACGTTTAATCATCATGCTCGCTGAAGCGCCGATTACGAGGTTTTTTTTTTTTTAACCGACTTGCCAAACGGTATGGCAATAGGTGATTACACAATCAGCACCCGCCGTTGGGTAAGATAATATAGCAAATCTTCTGTGTACTCGGCCGGCGTTTGCCAAACGTCGTGTTTCGTCAACGAGCGTGGTCGTGTGAAGTCTTTTTAGAATGGATCAGTTTGCTCTGAATAATCGAGGTAGTTGCGTATAGGGTTTAAATTAATAATGAATTACGATTAAAGTTCATTTCGAAAATATTTTACCGACCGATTATCGGTAAAATATTTTCGAAATTGAAAAGAAAGAAAATTGTTTAATAATTTTCTTTGATTATTTCAAAGTCGATTAAACCTGAATCCGATAAAATTGACAGCGCTTGAAAGCTAGCCTTGTTACAGGAAATAAGATGGCTTACACTTCTATAAAATTATAGTAGTATTTTAATGATAAGTAGTATTTCTTAATATCTTAATATTAAATGTGTTTATGTCTCCATTATACACTACACCAGTCCGCTATCAATTGTCGTTACAGCTCTGATGGCCTCGCTATCAGTTCTAGTACCGGTTTCACTCGCGGTTCCAAATCTTTCGGACCAACTCTCACTTGGATTGTAGATTATTTGACTCCAGGTTAGAATGTATTTTTGCAGTTAATTACGATATTTCGTTTCCACTGCTGGTCCCGACCTCGATGTCGTTGACAGCAATGCCGCTCTCTGCCCCAAATCCGATCTGACTTACAAACTTGGTATCTTCCTACTCTCAAATCAATCTTCAGTGCTGGAGACAGTCCCGACTTCAGTCTTAGTAACGTACAATACACAGCTAATGAAGCCATAATACATATAATGCAGTACGTAATATGTAAAAAAAGCTGTGTAGAATGTTTGGAAAGTTTCGCTTAAAAGAAGTACAAAAAGACAAAGGTGCGTTTTTATATTCAACCTATGCATTAATTAAAAGTAAAATACAGACAATCTATGCACAAAATTTTACGCCGATTGAGTCAGAATATTTAACCCTAACAACAGAAGAAAATATCTCTTTTATGTATAGTGTATTTTCTGTTCAAATAGTCCAGCCAGTCCTGCGTTCACCGCTTTCAGAAGTTAGCCACCCGGGATATAAGAAATCCCGGGAGTTACTGTTTGTAAATTATTTAATTTTTTTAAACATATTTTTAATCACATTTTTTTAAGCGGCTATCAATACAATTAAGGATTTTTTTTTTTAAAGATTTGACTTATCTTTTAAAGAAAATCTAAATTTAAAATCTAAAGAAAAGAAAAATTTAAATTTAGAACAGAATTAGAAAAAAAAATCTAGTTAATACAATCAATTCAATGAAGAAACGATTATATGTACAAAGCATAATAGCACAAAAAAGGTGATTTTTTTTTAATAACTCTCCTCATTTTAAAAGGTCATCAAAAAAGGTGCACGCGTTCCAGCGAAACGATGATGAAGGCTATGTGACAAGTTATGATACCAACTTGAAATTGATAATTCCTCACAATTCTTAAATTGAGTAATTAATGGATGTGTAAGAAGTTACTAAAGATATTATTCGTCCATTTTCATCCGCAAAATAACAGGGTTTTTTACAGTTTAAAATAATTCAACCCGATTGTTTATACATATTTTGGTATTTTAAAAACAGTTCATTTAAAATAAACAGTCAATGAAAATATTTAATTCAAAATCATTATTTATTTACATTTCAATAATTTACATTCACTCTGTACACGTAACATTGATGGCTGACATAATATTAATTAGTAAAATCTGATTTCGTTGTATACATGTGTAATTAAAAACAAACATATTTATTTTGAACTATAAGAAGTAATCCTACACAAGTTAGTCTCTTTCTGTTTTGGATTTTCGAATTTTACAACACGAAATGACGCTCTAATGCTTCATTTAGTTGTCGTCGCGTACAGAGTTCCAGTTGCCTCTATAGTCCACGCTACTTGAATAGTCAAAAGAACTTTTTACGGTCAATCTGCAAGCCTTTGTTTTGGTGGCGTTGAATCGCATCGGGTTAAGTTTGCCCCATTCAGATAGATACCTGTTTCAGGGACCTCGATTTCAAACAAATGCTCGTATCTACATTGTTTAAAGTATTGACCTTGTATAAAGAATAAGATGCGTTCACCGTAGAGTGGTCAATTTCATAGTTTATTAATTAACGCGATGTACAATGCGTAGAGTGGGACGGACGATTATTACCAATCCAACAAACTACCTAGGTTGGGAAAATCAAAAAATAGTCGACTACTATAAAAACAAAGCAAATTTTCTATTCCAAAATGGATGGATGTCAGCGAAGCAAGAGAGATATTCAAAGATGGTAGGTACCATGTGGACGTCTATATTCTCTGCTTACCTTTCTGGAAAATGGAAATTAACGCCTATTTCTGAGAAGGATAAGCAAAGGTAGGCATTATTTTATATTCTTCGTTTGAAAAATGTTGTCATATTTCGCTATTATGACGTGAGACATTGAGTTGTATGACTTATTAGAATCAACACAGCATTTTGGTTCCAGAACCCCTGGATGATGTTTTTTTCAAAATGTAATCAATCGTTTTCGTTTACTGATATGTAATTTATCACTCTTTTCGGTGTTATTTTAAATAGTATTTAAAACGGCGCTAATTGACAGCTGTGGTTCGATTTTTTAATAATTTTTTTTCGTTTTTAACTGTATCGTTCCATGAATCCAAGAACTAATCACGTTACGAGGATAAAACTCGTACGCAAATGACGTTAGAGTGTAAATTAAATGTATTGTGCCTTTTGAAGTAAAACTTCTTTAGACAAGTTGGATGGGGTGTAATTTCATGGCCCACACGGTCTCGTGACGTGTTAATACTAACACTGTATCTGTAGCTATAAGTATGAAGTGTTGCGCTTGGCCAGCATTGAATGTATAAATATATATAACCACTAGTGCGCGCGCAGCCAGTGCACGTAAACACAGACTGACTGTACCAACTGTAAGTTATACATACCCATATATATCTTATTAATCGGCATCTTCAGTGCCTGTATATGTATTTAATGGATGTATACTGTGCGACATTTAAATTGTGTTCTTGTATGATTGTTATTTTAAATGCTCAAAAACCGTTAAAAGGAGAACATAGATTTGCTGCGATAGCGGCGTGGGTTCAATTTCAGCACAAAACAAAAACCTTTATCTACTTGATTAAAAATTAATGTTTGTCTTGAGTCTGAGTGTTTCTATGTATTATATGTATATATTTACAACAAAAAAAAAGTATGTATGTATTATATCAACTATCTAGTGTCCATAGTACAAGCCTCGTTGCTTAATTTGGGACGAGATGGTGATGTATTTATGTCCGAAGATATTATTATTACTATTATCACTGCAAGAAATAAATTTCGAAAATAAGTTTTAATATAGCATGTCAATGTGAAACATACAAGTATATACATATATGTGTGGATACAGTAAGAAGATATTTTTTTTATTAAAACCGATATACCTGATATATTTTATAAATTTATGTAAATCATAATTATGTTAGCAGTATACGACGGGCGTACCGATAACTCTACGAAATCATAAAACGTAAGTGGATGAGAAAGCAATGCATAACTCACAATCTGAACGATTATATAAGCGACGGGTGTTAAGTATTTGATTTTGTTATCATAATAGAGTGTTATATAAATAGTGCCTATTGAGCAAAGACATTTAACACAAATCATCACATTCTTAATTAGTATTATAACTCACAAATATATCGCCACAATACATATACGAAAACCTGGTACGGACATGTCAAGAGAAATAAAAAATGTTCCGAAAAATGAACGATATCCGTAATTAACATTACGGATTTCGCTCATTTTTTTTTGGTGATAGATGGTTATAAATTCTTTTTATTTTTGGTTGAGAAAATTATGTATTTTTATTTGTTGATAGTAAGTAAGTTCTGTTCAAACCATATACTGAGTAAATTTAGATCTTTATGTACTTCATTTATTATATTAAGTGTTGTGTATCAAAAAAAAAAAGACAGGTGCCATCTGCAAAAAGTGTTAAATGACCACTCATATTTTACTTATAATATTTATGTAGATTAAAAAACCAATGGTTCCAATATTGGTCCCTGCGGTACTCCATACTCAATTTTAATTGGCTTATTTTCTTAAGAAAATATTTTTACGATTTGATGTCTGTTACGACTCAAAAACTTTGCAACTTTTTGTTATTCCGATGTTTTTTAACTTATGCAGTGGTATCTGATGACAAATTGTATCGAATCTCTTTTTTGTCGATGAATGCGTCTACAACTTTTCGCCTATTGTCAATTCCATCTTTTATTTTTGTCACAAGATCGATGGTTGCCGAGAGTGTATTTGATTTATATCAAAATGCGTACTGACGCACAAACAAAAAAATTATGTCTATAAGATAGTCAAATAGTCGACAATACAATAATTTCTCTTTTATATTTGATTTCTACATTTAATCTTTTTCATGATATAAAATAATTTCAGTATAAAACGTCGATATTGTAACATCACTAAAATAACGATAATCATTTTCTTTTTGTAAATATGCAGTTTAATAGTGATTTAATTAAAAACATTTTATCTATTAATAATTTGCATTATATGAGATACATTTTGCATGTCATTCAAATAATCCAAGTTAACAACTATTTCTTAGATTCAAAATCTCCGATTACTTTTAAACACAGCAACCAATTGCAGTTTTGATATGTATGTATAGAACATTGCAAGATCAAAAAAAAAAATCAAATCGGTACGAGACAGTATGAAGAATCTAACCAATCTGCGCACCAGAAATCAGATTGCGCACGGTCGAGTATGCGTTGGACGAGACCGAAGAGGAAAAGCATTGAGGTGTTGTGAGGCACCAAAAAGTTGAACCGGTTCATGCAATTCTTATGCAAATAAACTTGAACTTTAATAATCATCCATTCAACGTCGTTATACTATGTCGGAGAAAAAGGTTTTTTGTATTTAATAAGTAAAAATTGGCAAGAAAATCTCTTTGGTTATGCTGTTTGTATCGGGCTAGTTTTAATACCATTAAATAGATGAAATTTTTCAACTCTTTTTCCTTAAAAATAGCATAATGCCTACAACAAAAATCATTGAAGCAATGTGTTCCTAAATATGCGTTCACATGACGACTTTGACTTGGACTCTAAAAATTATCCTGTACAGCCATATTACTCATTATATTATCTTATGCAATATTTGCGTTTCAAGCAAAAAATTGATTAGGTCGGTGCCTTCAAGTTTGCTGAAAGTAAGTCTACATATATATATATACATATATGTGTGTATGTGCCTCAATTGTAACATGTAAAATTCGAAATTCATTAAAATATCCCCTTCTAATTGCATTGATTTTTATTAATCTAAACAAATTTCTACAGTATTCGCTCAAAGAGTAAAAAGCGGGATTCAAATATCAAGATAAGGAATACAATACGAAAAATGATAGACGAGAAAGGAAAGTTAAGCGAAATTTTTTTTACCAATCCGTATATGATATATAAAAAAAACGAACAACAGCTACATTTTTTCTCTTGTTTTAACTTTCGAATTGGTACAAAATACGTGAAACATCCTCAGCGACATTACTTTTCGCAAGTACCACCTAAAATTCAAATTTGAACACGTAAAAAATGACAAATGTTGACAACAATTTCTATTTCAATAAGATGAGAAATATTTGAATTTGATTATTTTTTTGTTTCCCATTTAGGTACAATCAAATAAATGATCTTTTTTTTTTGTTTATATCTTCACGTATACTTTATAAAAACACGGGTCTTATCGAATCTTTGCAAGTTTTATCAAAATTCAGTAATATCTTCTGGAGACTATTCCTTGTTTATACTGACAATATCAATGTGATAGTATTTAAATAATAAACATCTTCTAATTAATTTTTTATAGACCAATCGCTTATCCATTAGATAAAAATATCTACAAAACCGATTTTAATGCCTAACATTTGCTTTCATTGTTCTTTATTTTTATGCTTAAAAGGGAATTTCATATGTTTCCTTTTCGAAATTGCATTACGATGTTACTAGTCCACACAGAACATTTTCGAATTTTCCCCCACAATCTTAAGTGAAATAAAAACTTACACAAAAAAAAATAACACTAGCAGATTATCTTTATTCCATCATTCGAGCGATGAACCAAGCAACAAATAATAAAATCACAAAAAGCAAACAGCAGGACCGAATAGCGGTGAGAACATAGTATAGTCCAAATAGGCCTAAACGATTAGCACTCATTGTCTATTATGGACTCCTTGACGAGCTGAAATATTTTAAAATGGTCAAAGAGCTCATTTTAACGAAATATTCCCACTGTCAATTATCAGAATATTTGAGAAAACATCATGCATATTACAGGAAAATATTCATGTTCTCTCTAAAGTGTGGGATCACCACAGGGCAAATGCAAGAGGAAAACGCATGCTCGCAATCCCCAGATTTAGTAGCTTTTTTATTAACCGACTGCAAAGAAAAAGGAGGAAGTTCTACATTCAAAGTTTTCGTTGACCCGAGCTTTATGTATTAACGTAGGACCCGAAGCAGTTCCATATGTATTTCGTTGAGATGAAACAAACCGTTGATTAAAAAAAAACAATGTAGATAAGATTGTCACCTATGTGTGCTTTTCACGGATTTTGTGTTACTTTTCAAATACGTGACAGCTCTACAAGTGCGACGCAATATAGATAAATAATTATTTATCTATAATATATTGCATCGCATTTGTAGAGACTTATGCATAAGCACGTGTTTTCTTATCTTATATTATAATTGTGTAATAATTCGGCATACATTACCGCTCACTTATTCACATTCTCCTATTTACTTCCCTATGAATTGGAGAAATATTCGAAAATTTAAAAGTCTTACTGTCCGATCAGTCTACTCGCTGAATTTAATATGACTGCGAGTCCGAGGATGATTATACTGTAACTGAAAACCTACAGACCCTGGAATGATCAGCAGGGTCATTAACATTTTCGGAGATGGAACTGGTGTTCCAGTTTCTACTTATAACCGTAAAGGCAACGGCTAATTTAATTACATGTGTAAATATTTACATTTGTTTTAAGCCGCGAATAAAAACTTGGTAAAAAATTTTGAATAAGATAAAAAAAGGAAATAACAATCGTGTTCAAAAATTTATTAATTAAAATGGTCGTTGTGCCAGTCGGTATCGCTGGCGGTGACAACTAAAGCAAGACAGACAAAAAAATCTAGCCAACGCTTGACCTTGCAGGCCAAAAACTTCCTGCATTGCTTTGCAATAATGTTTTCGAGTTCAGAAAGCAAGAACACATGTTGATCATATTTTCGAATCCAAAATCATGAACATTCTTTTCCAAAATTATAGAGATATGAAATACTAGCTGTCCCGCCCGCTTCGCTGGGTATTTTTTATTTATAAATAAAATGGCGAAGGATTTACGGAATTCGAAAAATGAGTAGCCTAGAACCATCTACAAATCATTCCGCATCGAATGGTCCCAGTCCCATGTCTATACGTTTAATATTTTTTACGTGATTGGCGAACAAAGACAACCTTTTTTCATTATATATGTATAGATTGTATGTATTTTTCAAACGTTTCGTACAAATATTTCAAGATTAACCGATTAGAAGAGAACTCGTGGCATTCGATGCAGTAATTGAGTAAAAAAGTATTTAGAATCTAATGTTTCGATCTGTCAGGTAATGTAAAACCTATTGAAAAAGAAAAATATTGCTTTACAAAAATTTTCGACGATTGTCTTTTGATCAATCCAATCGATTTTAAGGACACTTTGCAACATTCAACCCAGTTCTTCAAGTACAAAAATAAATATAATGGCTGAAAAATTTTAAAAAATTTTTTGTCATAGAATTTAGATTTTCATCAAGTATGCACTATTCGATGCAGTGTTATTAGGGACAAAACTGATTTAATTAGTTCAATATCTCAGAAATAATATACACAAACGTTTTTTCAAAAATGTTTTGTCTTCTCAAAATCTACGTAATCGATTGATATTATTTTTTTAGGAAAGCTATGTGTCTTTTCAAATGTTGAAACTCATTTGAAGTCCATTTCTTGAGTAGATATTCAAGATGTACATGCACACACATAAAACATACACAGACACACACAGATACACACCTACGGACATCTCTCTGAAAATGGTTACTTCTTAAGATCTCAAATTCTCGACATTTAATGATATCTCGAATTTTGAAAATCGGACTGAAAACAATAAAAGTTTTTTGTTACAGCACCTTAAAAAACAAACAAGCATGCGGGTCACAAGAGAGACGGTGGTCACCGCTGTCCATGAACACCTAAATCAAGGACAGGATATCAGATGGTGGGGAGAGTGGGTCACCGGAACTCTTACTCACTGATTGAAATTCAACAACGGAAGCTGCTATTTAACATGCGTATTCTGTAAGAATGTGCTATCTCAGCGGTCGAGTTGGCCCATTTTCGTGATACAGCCAGCATGGCTCTACCACTAAAGCATAGTTTTATACTATACTCCAATGAAAACGATAAACACAAAAATTATTCAAAGATAATCAAACTCAACAATGTATAAAGTATATTTGTAAATACAAAACACAATAAAAACTGAACTAATGAAAACTGAAATACGATGGTCTGTCTTGTCAACGATTTTCTGAAAGTTATTTTATCTATGGCCGTGTTTGTTTTTATAGCAAAACCAGCTTTCACCCGCGGAAGGAGCCGCGTGTGAAAGCTGATTTCATTCCAGTTCAACCGTCTATGCTGATCCCGGTTTAACGTTCAATACCATTCTCGACCTTTGGTTTTTATCTCCATCATTCTTTATACCGATTTATGCGAGTCGCGGACTCAACCATATTAAAATTCGGCTGAGATGAAATCACTCCAGAACTGAAACACAAGCTTTCGCTGCGATGGAAATTATTGTAAAATTTATTTCAATATTAAAGCAATCCACAAACCAAATTTTATTAAGATCGGCTTACTAATTATAGAGTTAGTTATAACTGTTATTAAAGTACAATATATTAATAAACACTTTCACATTTATAATATTTGTAGAAAATTAGTAATAGCAGTAGATAATAATCAATTAGAAGAATTTATTGAAACACAATTCATGGAAAAAAGGCTACTCTTATATCAATGAATATATTAACTACAATAGTGCTCGGGATCAATGTAGTAATAGATTTAAGTTTAAGGTTAAAATAAGGGAGAAGGAAATTCTTATCGATTCTTCTCTTTCCTTTATTTCCGAAACGGTAATGAATAAATGTATTCATTTCACCTTTCAGTGAGAGTATGTATTTCGTATTACCTTCAACAATTTTTTTTTCTTTGTTCTATTACTCAAGGAGTGAGGGAAAAAAAAATTCAAATTAGACTTTTTTATTTTCAAGGGTTTATTTTTAATCGACCTAACTTCGATAATTTGAAATATTCCTAATCATATTTTTTGTGCACCGATTGTAGACACTAATCCTTACTAATATTATAAATGCGAAAGTAACTCTGTCTGTCTGTCTGTCTGTCTGTCGCTCTTTCACGCCTAAACTACTGAACTGATTAAAATGAAATTTGGTACACAGATAGTCTGAAACCTGAGGATGGCTTTGCGAAAGGGCAATTTTGGCACCGACTAATGAGATTGCTAAGCAAATAAATTAACAAATCATGTCAGACGTAGAGGGAGATATTGTCGAATACCTATCAGTTGACAATGTAATGGATACTGAATAAGTCACATCATACCCTATAGAGTTCCTCAACTCTTTAGAGTTATCAGGAGTGCCCTCCCATAAGTTGAGACTGAAAGTTGGTATTCCAGTCTTATCAATGAAAAATCTTGACGCACCAAGGTTATGTTATGATACACGATTACAAATCACACATCTGGGGCACAACGTTATAAAAGCTACAATTATGACTGGAATGAAAAGAGAAAATGTTTTGATTCCCCATATTCCAATAATTCCGACTGATTTGACATTTCAATTTAAAAGAATGCAGTTTCCCCTCAAAGCAGCATTTGCTATAACAGTTAATAAAGCCCAAGGACAGACACTTAAAGTTGCAGGAGTTCATTTAGAAAAAAAAATGCTTTTCCCATGGGCAACTGTATGTCGCATGTTCACGTGTATCAAATCCGCAAAATCTTTTTGTTTTGGCAAAAGATGGGAAAACAAAAAATATAGTTTATGAAAATGTACTTAAATAATAAGATCATATAATACTTATAACTATAAATACTTAATATAGATACCTATAATATAAATATGTACAATATAAATTAATACATTGATAGTAAACTCTTTGCAATGAAACAATGAAATAGTGTCATATATCAATAAAATAATAATAATTAGCCTAAGTAATTAAAATACTACCCGAAGCCACTATATTCCACGCGAACGAAGTCGCGGGTACAGCTAGTATTTTATATATGCTCGAGTTTCTGTAGAGCGGCATAAGTTCATGGTACAAGGTTAACGTATTCAGTTAGTCTACGATTAGCAATGCAATGACTTCACTAATATTAATTACCTTTTACAACGAACACCAACAGTATTTCTTTTGCTATGTGTATTATAAAAACAAACTTACACAATAGCATTAAAAACGTGAATCTTTTTAATCGCGTGGAATAAAAACACTGTACACACGGAATTGGTGATTTCCGCGATTTATTTCTTGTACAAGTCAACCAACAAATCACCACTGTGATTTTATTATTGCTATTATTAATTTAATTTAAGCAGTGGTTAGCGTATTCCTTTAACAGATGAGAATATATTTTTCAGTATGTTCATACAATTGGTCGAGGTGTGGCCGTGGCCGTGGCCTCCCTACCGAGTAGGGACTTTCATAACTCCATGGTTTTAAATGAATTTGTGTCACGCGCCCGCGCAGTAACCGTGGTACCGGGATGGGCCCGGCGGGCGCACGCCCCGGAGCTGCATACAACTCAAATTAACTAAATTACTCGTTTCTCAACGTACCAGAGTGTTCCCAATCACGGAAAGACTCCGTAGCGTTATCATTAATATGCGCAAGGAAAAAGCGAGCTTCTGTCATTTTTGCGAGGGGACGATTTCAAAGGTTTTTGCTGTTCCTTTTCTTTTGCCCTGTCTAACGCATCCGAAGACGTTACAAATTTGTATTTTTTTATAAAAAATCAAAAAGAATCAAATTTTGATTTTAGGGTTCCGTTTGCTGTAGTGTAATAATAAGTTGTTGCAAATTTACATAATGTGAAATCACAACGATGTGTACGTTTGCAACTTAGAGACTTTTTTCCGATTCTTATCGATACCATTAAAAATATCGCATACTCGAATTAATATTAGGTTTATGCCCGTTTTGAAGCTTCATGCACGAAACCGCATTCTCAGTTCAATGTCAAGCATAGTCCCGATTCTGATTCTGGAGGCGATTCTCATTTGAATCTATAGTATACATTCATAATAAAAAGGTAATAATGTTTTATTGAAATATTTGAACATGTATTTGTTAAATTAATGTAAGCCTTATTACCTTGAAAACGAAAAGTGTGTACGTGCGTTCGTGCGTGCGTGCATGCATATGTGTGTGTAAAGCTTGGATACCTTATCAATAAATGATCTGTTTAGAATCTGATTTACGGCGTCCATAACAATAGCGATGTTTATGAGCCGGCCTACAAAGTTAACCGTTACGCAATTTTTATTATTTTACTTTTCAATATTTGTTTGTTTATTTGCTTATATTCTATTTAAAGACTGTAAAAATATTTTATTCATTTTATTATTAGTCCTTATTAACCACTTATTTATATGTATCTTCATAGAATTTGTTATTTTCTGTGCGTATGTATTTCTCTTATTTATTTATGTCATATATGATTAATTTGCATTTCTCTACTTGATGTTTTAGATAGCTTTTAGACAGATTGATATATTCCATTTTTATTTATTTGTTTATTTTGCATCATCTAATGACTACATCCTCACAGAATGGACCATCTTCCTTCTCTAACTGCTATTATTGTAGTGGTCACTGCATCTTTTTTTACGAACAGGAACAACATCGAGATATCCTGGATCTTTTCGAGATCACATAAGCACTAAAGTCTCCTTCAACTTGAGACTAGGTGCGTGCTACGCTAGCCCTCAGTGTGTCGTGAGAGTCCTAAAATAGCTAGAACATCATTCATTGCGTCGGAATGAAGGACAACTGTTGTGCGTTTAGTACACGTATAACTCTTCACAACTGCTCCACGTGGGAAAGAAGCATTTGGTGATTTCACTCATGCTCCCTCGCGTATTGCTGTTGCCGCTTCTCCAGGCTAGCGACTTGCTGATATTTCTCGCGTACGATAGCGAACAGCGATCGTAGTCTGCTGCGGTTCCTCCGATGAAGTCACTGTTGCTGGCGAGCTCATCTGCACAATCGTTCCCCCATTGTTACAGAGTCAAATCGCACTTTATACAGGCACATCTCCTAAACAACGATTGACAATCTCAAAGAGACCGTGATATAGGGTCAAAACCGAACGCAGGAAATATGAAACGAGGGCGAGGTAGAGGTTACATTAGAAACAGGAATCGATATCAACAGAGATTGAAATGGCTATAGAAACCAGAACAGGTATCAAATACAAATATTAAAATATATTTTTATTTCATAGGTCATAAACAAACTACATCAAGAATTTACATTTTACTACTTAGGTTTACCACTTCACCGCTTGTTCAGTAAACAGTTTTCCCTCAAGAAGAACGAGCAATAATATTGAAGGTAGTTCTTTTCAATTTTATCCGGATTGCATTCAAAAGTGAGAACGATATTAAAAGCGGGACTAATATGGGATCGTATATAAATAAATATAACATATAACCAATATAAAATACCATATAATGCAAAATATGAAAAATTTCTTCGAAATGTACACCATGTACAAAGTGTACATGAAAAGATACGGGGATAAGCTAAATAAATGCAACTTATACCTCCGTATAGATAAAATTTACTAAGTCGCCTGTTGTTCCGCCAGCTAGACATAGAACATTCATATATTTTTTCCTATTTTCATAATAAATAACGACTCGACTAAACCTAGACTAGTAAAGTAAAGGATTACACTAATGCATATAGAAAACAATAATAAAAAACCGGCCAAGTGCGAGTCACACTGGCACAAGAAGGGTTTCATACCAACGTACAATACTTAATACTACATTTTTTTTAATAGTTCAAAAACAGTCAGTCAGAAATAACGAAATAGGTACGTTTTTCATGCGTAGTTAAAATTACAGAATATATGTTATTGTCTATGCTACTTTCCTATAATTTTGTCGTAGGAAATATATAAGAAAACGGAATGATATATTGCAGTTAGCCAGTGCATGCGTGTCACTGTGGCGAAAAGCAAAGAATCAATTCTACATCAATAGTCGAATTGATATTTTGCTGACTAATCAAATATATTGATTAACATATAAGCGCCTTTATTTTATTTTTAAACTTGATAATTATTAATGTAAACATATTCATTATTTTTGTCACAGCATCGGCCCTTCTGCGCCACACAGGTATATCACTGATGTTTATTAATAATTAATATAGAATGTAAAATTTATAAAATTATAACTGGTTTTTCGTTCGTAACTTCGCCAACTATAGTGATGTACACTTTAATATAATATAAAACACATAATTACATGAAAATCAGAGAAGATCAAACATATAACAAACAATTCAATAGTACGCTCGTCGGTCGCACCCCCCTCCGCGCTATTGATTGGCGCTCATAGAGTACACACGCAGAATAGACACGACCAGGTGTGTATGATTTACATCAAAGTACCACATTCATACAGACCATAGTGGGTGACTCGAATAGCCACCGTATTTAATCGAATCGGGTCGTCTGAAAACCCCAAACTGAATTGTTTTTTTTTAATTTGATTAAAAAAAAATCTTTTTTGGTAAACGTAAACAAAAATTTGAAGGCGCAAACAGGAGTGGCGACTGAGCTAGAGAGAAACAAATATTACGTACCTCTTTCAGCTCTCGCGCAATCAACACTATTGTATCATTTCCAGGTGCGCTCATAAAAACTTCAAAATATTTGATTATTTATCTATTTAGCTTACGAAATTTTTATTCCCCCACGTGTCGTGTATTGCTTGTAACATTTTGTGTGGCAATCGTGCGCCTTGTTTTTGTCTCGTTGACTCTACAAAAACGACATTCACAGCCATAAACCATTTCAGTATCGGTTCCTATTTACTTAGAAAACATGAATTATGCTCTTTCTACTCAGACTATAATAGTTTTTGGACAGTACACAAGTGTGATTGTTGGCGTATTTACGGGCGCAAATATGCCAACATATAACAGCTAGAATATAAAATATAATTATCAAAACACTTGTCATTCGGTTCGTCATGTGCAAAGTCCTATGGTCCGGTATGCTCTTTGTCGGCGAGGAGGCAATGACCTCGATGCACTTCAACGTCTGCGCGTGCAGAGTGCTCTCTTCGATAACTGAAACTTGTTACGCAGATCGTTTGCGGCCGTCTAGCGTTCTTATTGTTCTAGTTTTATTTATAGCCATATAATAAACATAATGAAGCCTACTGAGATTAAGCCACGTCGGATTCAGACAGCCAATAACCGCAATATTTATAACATTTTCGTGAAAATTATCAAGTCGGTTATTAATTATTATTCTGAAACTTTTTCAGTAAATACCCGCATCAGCTTAAGTAAAGAAGTATTTATGTAATACACTAAGCTTTCTGCACGCGGCTTCGCCCGCGATGACTAAGCTCTACACTATTATTCCGATTATCGCCTTGGGGTGTATTTCTTATTGGATATATTATCCAAATTCACTCCAAAAAACCCTCTTTGTGCTAATAAAAAAAAACCTTTGCAAGGAAGACGTTTCACGACTGTATGGAGCTCCGGTCTCAACCTTGTATATAACTAATTTTAAAACGCCCTTATAAATTGTAATGTTTTGACTATAATTTTGGCGTGTTTTTGGTTACTTTTTTTGTGCAAAGCTATTGAACTCATAAATAGGCTGTACTTAATTTAAAAAATGAAGATGGTGTTAATGATGTAATAAATATTGACGGGCGAGCATGTACGGCAGACAAAGAGGGGTAGACTCATACGAGCGAAATTTTTACTTGTACATTTTTAACTTATAAACTAAAATGTGATGATATGTTTTTTCTATTATTATTTTGTTACTTAGCTATCTCTTACGTTTAATTTGTAATTGATAGTTAACAACTTTTGGAACGAACATATTATTAAATAATCCTTTTTTACAAAAAAAAATACTTCAAAAATTGCAAAGTTATTATTTTTCCAATGATTTTTATTCGATTTCGTATGAATATTTATTATATTCGATTATTATTCGATTTAAGACATGTACAAAGTGCAGGTCGGATATGAAACATCTTTACGCGAATTTAATCAAATTATAATAATTCTTAGTAAGCTTACGGAACCCTAAAATTTCATATTCTATTTCCATACTAAGTTTTATTGGAATCGACTAAACTAAAAGGGTTCGTAGTAATTTTCGCGGACTCCTAAAAACTGTATTGTGTATTCTTTCATTAGCTTCCATCTACTTTCACACCAAAAATGTATCGTAAATTCTTTCATATGCTTGAAGCTATCGTGAAATAAAATTTTATTGAAATCGATTAAACTATAAGGGTTCTTAGTGATTATCACAAAACTCCAATTTCCTTCCTTTATTGTATTTAGCTTTCGCCTGCGGCTACGCCCGCGTGGATATAGAATGGATTCCTAGATCTATTATATCGACTGATGAGATTATGCCCATCATAACCCTGATCTCGCTTCTCGTCCTCGTTTTCGTTTCAATCTAGAAGTCAATTCCGATTTTGCTACCGATCTCGATCCGGTTTCCACAATTTGTTTAATTCCGATAAGTGATGCCATTTCTAAGAGTTTTTCAGTTTTTCAATTTTCACGCATTAACCCTAAGTAGTTCCATAATAAGAAGTAACCTAAATATTACCCAATGAGCTCCTCTACTTCCAGTGAAATTCGCATCGTAATCGGTTCATCCGTCTCTCAGATATCCCGTAAAAACAGGCAGACACACAAAAAAATTTAAAAGGGTTATTTTCTTTCATACAAATCTTGTCCTAATAATAACGAACACAAAAGGAAATCGGCCGAGCCGTTTTCAAACAATAATCTTTAATACGTGCAGCATTTGGTTTTTGTTTATATACATACTATCTTTTCGCCCACGACTTCACCTACGTGGACATACAATGTGTTCCTTCATTTTTTATATCGAACGATTTTACTATAAATCTTTCGTACCCGCTTCAATTTTTGTCCCCGTACTGTTCTCGATTTCGATCCCGATCACGGCTCTTGATTCTGCTCTGCGTTCCGATTTTAATTCCAATACCGCTACCGATCACAACTCCGTTTTGTACGAAGTCGTGGCAATGCTAATAACGAAATAAAATACAAACTATATAACTCGGGGATAGTGTAACTTCCTACGTGTGAAAAAAACTACTTGTATGAATACTATTTTTTCTATCGCTTTTAAAAGGTTGATATTCGAAAAAACTTTCATATCGGATATCTACTTCCAATGAGGAATTTACTTGCCACACACACACACACACACACACACTATTTTTACTATCACCTAACTGGTGACCTAGGGAATTTATATAGGAAAATAATATAAAATAGCGGTATAGTACTGAAGGTACTATATTAATAATCATAAAAAAACAAGCGAGATAGGTGCTAGTATTTTGAGGGCACCTAAATGGACCTCATGGCATCTAAGGATAAATTTTGAAAAAAAGCGGGAAATAACAGCAGTCGATAGACAACGAGGCACTTACAAATTAATATTAATTTCTTATTTTTAGTACAAACGCCGCCTAGTGGCAAACTTTATTGGCGCATCAGTGCGAGCATTGCGCGAACAAATTCATACTGTAGTTTTCGTGTCACCTTGATAAAAATTCACTCTCATAATTTTTTTCAAAACCCATCATAAATAGTTATAAAACTTAAGATGCATAGATGTAAAAAAAAATAGAATAAAAACATTTACATACAAATCCGCGTCGATCATTCTCATACAAATACATTTTTACGTAATCGCGTGACAAAGAAAACCATTTTTATTATACACATGTACGTATATATACGTGTTTTATTATCTTCTTTGTCAAAAATCATTAAAATTACTTACAAGAATTTTTTTCACATTTGTCTGTCTCGCTACTCGCTTCACTATACAGTGATTTTCGGATCCGCTAATCGAAGCTCTATAGATATTGTTATTAACGAATGTTCATTAGAAGTACTTTAGGCGTTGACGTACATTACTTTATCATTATTACATCATTTTCGATAAGCAAAGTGTATCAAATAATGAAATTATTCCATATATTTTTAGTTTTTAATTTTTGACTACATATTACGATTTTCGATTATTACAACCTATGTTAACGTAAAATGCTGTAATTAAAACTATTTCTTTTTTATCTGAACTGATAATAAAAAAACAAGGCTATTTATTTCAATCAGTAGATATTCAATATTATTAAACTTTTATCTTAATGGTACTTTCTAAACTTGAAATGTCAATAGTTTCGTTCTACAGCAACTATCATAAACTAATTAAGCTGACCGTGCCATAATCTTTTTTATTATTTATTTAGGTCAAAGAACAGTGAACACATTCAGTACTTACAACTGAAGCACATTTACAAATGTGACCCTAATGTATCTCCAAGACCGTTAATGTAACCGCAGATACGTACATATGGAGAAATCTTAGTTTTAAAAGATTGTGTGCAATCATAGAAAAGAAAATAAATTATTCACCAAAATGGAAAACGATTTACCAGTGGTACTCGGTTATCTTTTTCTGCTTAGAAAGCTACGTTGAATGCCGTAAAGCACATCAAAATCAAATAACGTGATTAAAAAAGATCGTATTTGAAATATCTAAAAA
>BGZK01002917.1:0-37442 GCA_005406025.1 Eumeta japonica | reverse complement strand
ACTTCGTACTTCGCTGTACTTCGTTGCCGACCAACGACGCGTGCGGACGTGTTTTCGGCTACCGAAGATTGTTACGATGCATTTTCGCATGTTTCAGGTGTTTCAGTACAAGCGGTGTTTGTGAAAGGCTAACGCCCTCAAAGTGTTCCTGTCCCGTTTCCTCTTGCGCCTGCTAAACGGCAGCGCCGCCCAGTGGGCGTGGTAGGCAGGACAGCTGCGCCGGGCGTACAGTGTGCTGTGATTGGTGGAATCGGTCTCGGCCGATTCTCGCTCTGCAGGGGCGATTAAGTGTGGGCCGCCCTCAGTGCTTAGTAAGCGAGAAGCATATAGTGCAGTGTTGTGTGGTGCACGCCCACTTTCGCGTCATCGCGTTAGTGGGCTTAGTGAAAAGTGGGCTGCGGTGCTGCTGTGACCGCTGCGTCATCGGCTGTGGGCGTGGCCTGCGCGGTTTGGCGTCACTGTGACGTCACCGAGGCGAGGCGACCCCTGTCGGCGGCTGCTGCGGTCTACAAACGATAAGTTTTAGTTTTTAAGCAGAGATAGAGACTCTAATTTAAATTAAGCACTTAAATATAAGGAATTATAGGTTAAGTTTAAATTTAGGCTGTTTTTATATTTTCTGTGTGTTTTGGTGTTTGTTTGCTCCCCCACAGTAAGTAGACTTACCGGCCATCATTAGCGATGGCCGACAGGGATAAGGACGAGGCGGCAGTTTTTACGCCGCGCCAGTCTATCTGCCGCACCCCTCAAGCGGGGTAATCTGGATGACCCGCCGGTGACGTCGGCGCCAGTAAGCGAGCCCGGAAAGCCCGGGCGAGCTCCTGCCGCCGTCGCGCCCGCGTAGGGAGACGGAGCGCTCAGAGGCGCCAGCGGATCCGGATGTGGAGCGCTCGCTGCGCGACTCGTCCAAAGAGGAGCTACTATCGCGCGCACATGGAGCCATAAAGGCGATTTTTGGAGTAGTGACGGGCCCGGGCTCCAAACTGAACAAAAACGACACGAATAGCGTGGCGTCGCATGGCCAGGACATCCTTGCAGTGGTCGCGGCGCTGAATTTACGTCTGGCTGAAGCCGAGCTTGCAGCGGCTAGCGCGAAGCTCGAGGCGGCCCGTGCAGTCGCTGCGTGTGGTGAGCCGAGTGTTGCGCAGCCTGCAGGCAAATCGTACGCAACAGCGCTGAAGTTGTCGGGGCCGGCGAGGGCGAGCGCTGAGATGAAGAGGCCCGCCAGTGGGCCGGTCTTGGCCTTTTACCCGGCTGCCGAGCAGGCGGACAACATAAAGACTGCAGAAGAGACCAAGAAGGTGTTGAAGAGCGCCATGGACCCCACCGCGCTGCAGGTGCAGGTCTCGAAGGTGAGGAAGGTGGGACGTGCGGGAGTGGTCGTACAGACGACCTCGGTCGAGGCAGCGGATAAAATTAAGAAGGCGGTACCACCGACGTTGCGGGTGACAGAGCCGCGTAGTCGGCGGCCACTGGTAGCGCTGCGAAACCTGTCCGGGGACCCATCCGGCGAGGCGGTGATGACTGGCTTATTTGAGCAGAACCTTCGCATAAAACACCCGGAGTGGCCGCTAGAACGACTCGTTAGAACTGCCGCGTCGCCTTTAAAAAGTCGCGACGTGAACGTGCGACCACCACGGTGGTCCTGAATGTGAGCCCGAGCTGCGTGATATACTAGTGTCGCTAGATAGAGCGTACATCGGATGGGAGGCGGTCACAGTGTGTGACTACATCGACGTCACGTGCTGTAGAAAATGCCAACAGTACGGTCACCCCGAGGCGCACTGCAGATCCGGCGAGACGGTGTGCGCTAGGTGCGGATCCACGGGCCACCGTGCGGCAGACTGTAAGGCGGAAACTGCGAAATGTGCTACGTGCCATCGCTTCGGCCGACGTGAGGCCGACACACACGCTACGGCGGCGAGAGAATGTCCAGCGCGTAAGTTTGCCGAGGAGCGGCTGATTACTGTCACCCGCTATGGCTGAGCCTCCTCGCCTTCGGATCGGGCAGGTGAATCTGGGCGGCTCGATAGTGGCTACACAAGAGTTGCCGAGCGTCGCGCGTGGCATGGGGTTGGACTTGGTGTTAGTGCAGGAACAGTACAGCGGCGAGCCGAATCTGTTGCAAATAGGACAGCATGCCAAGGCTGGCATCTTGGCCTGCAGGAGCGACACGACGATCTGCGGGCTGGCACACCTGTTCACTCCTCACTGCCTGGTGGGTCACGTCGAGCCCTGCGACGTCCACGTCCTTTCGTGTTACTTTCAGTACAGCGAAGACATCGACAGGCACCTGGATCACCTTGATAGGGTCCTTAATACCCTGCGTGGGAAGAGGATCCTCATAGGGGTAGATTGTAATGCGCACTCCCCGCTCTGGTTTTGCGAGCGTCGACAATACACTGGAAGAGGTCCTGAAGTTGAGCATCGCCGGCAGAGGATGGAGGGCTTCGTCTTAGGACGAGACCTCATCATCCACAACCAGGAGAATCAGCCACGTACGTTCGCGGGACCGAGCGGCGAGTCTAACATCGACCTCACGCTGTCGACCAAAAATCTGTCAGTGACCGAATGGACGGTGAATGATCAGGCTTGCAGCAGCGATCATCGATTGATCACCTGCCGGGTTAGCGGCGCGGAGCGGTCCGCTGCGCGCGCACAACCGGCGGACGAGCCTGTGCGCTTCCGGGGCCGGGTAGTGGACTAGGATAGGTTTGAGAGTACAATCCGATTTAGGATTGGCTGCATTCCGTGGGAGCTTCGGCCACTAGGGTGGCCGAGTCCTTCCACGGATGTGGTGACTGAGAGCTAGAGAGTGCTTGGGTGAGAAAGCCAAGGATATATGGGGATATGAATGGTGGAACGGTAAGCTAGATCAATTGAGAAGAACAGCAGCAAGAAAGAGAAAGGTATGGCAGGGGACTCGTGGGCGCGGCGGAGTACGGGAGGAGCGGGCTTTGGCCGACTTTCGGCGGCGCGCTGGGAATATCGTGTAGCTATAGGGAGACACAGGACCAGTACTACAAGGATATTGCCGATAGCGGGAACGTCGACCCATGGGGTCTTGCGTACAGGGCGGCCTCGGGGCGCTGCCTTGCTCCGCGCGGAGTGATCAACGGCCTTGCGTTGGCCGATGGCTACGCCTGTGACACTCAGGGAGCCATGTCCGGGTGCTACGTGCCCTGTGCCCGGACGATGATCCGGGTAGGGACACGGCGTACCATGGTTTGTGTGGGTAGCGGCTGCCATGACTCCGTCGGGCAGGGACGCGGCACCGCTTGGGAGCAGAGCTGGGAAAATAATCGGGTCCCTGCCCCATACTGCCCCGGGACTAGATGGAATCAGCTCAAGAATTATCAAGCATGTTTGGTGTGCGGCGCAGCAGGAGGTTGTTAGAGTGTACGATAGGTGCGTAGTTGAGGGAGTATTTCCAGGGTATGGAAGCGCGGCCGCCTGCTCGTCCTCCCGAAAGGGAACGGGCGGCGACCGATCCGAAAGCGTACCGTCCGATTACCCTGCTCTCGGTTCTGGGTAAAATTTTGGAGAGAATATTTCTAAAACTAGCCGTAAGCATGACAGCTAATCTTAGTGTCAGCCAGCACGGGTTCACTGTAGGCAGATCGACTAGGACCGCCCTCAATAGTATTTTGGGGACGGCCCGCGACTCGACTGAGAAATATGTTCAGTGCATATTTCTCGACATTAGTGGCGCTTTTGACAACGCGTGGTGGCCTATGGTACTGACCAAGGCAAAGCGGGGAGGGCTGCCGCCTAACCTGTACAGACTGCTCACGAACTACTTCGTTGACCGCAAGGTCGGACTGTTTATCGGCACGGAGGTATCGTGGAAAAGATCGACAATGGGATGTCCGCAGGGCTCGGTCTTAGGCCCCGCCCTGTGGAACGTTCTCATGGACGACTTGCTGCGACTTCCATTCCCAGCCGGAATTAAAGTCGTGGCCTATGCGGACGATTTGACGGTCCTGGTGGAGGCGCCGTCCCGGTCCGAAATCGAGAGACGGTCTCATGTGGCTCTTGACCTGATTCGGGAGTGGGGTGGACGTAACTGGCTGGAATTCTCGCCGGCGAAATCCTGCTCCATGACCGTCAAGGGCAGGCTACAGAGGCCGCCGACCGTGAGGATGGGCGGTGACTCTATCCGGCCGTTCCCGCGGCCACAGTGCTGGGAGTGGTTATAGATGACCGGCTCTCATTCGCGCAACATGCGCTATCGATAGGCAGAGAGCCGCGAAAGTTTCGGCAAGGTGTCCAGGGTTTCGGCCGCATCGTGGGGCATGAGATATCCGTCCCTGTTGACTATATACCGGGGAACATTTTTGGCGACAGTGACGTATGCTGCGGACTGCTGGTACGCACGTGCCGGCCTGCACGTGGTCCGCAGCGCGTTACTCAGGACACAGCGACCAGCTCTGACCGTATTAACTAAGGCTTACCGCACGACGAGCACGGCGGCACTGCCGGTCTTGGCTGGAGTGCTGCCTGCAGACTTGGAAGTAACCCTTGCTGGACGAGTAGACGTAGAGCGCGATCATCTCACGGGGGCCGAGGTCGGGGTACTTCGGCGGCGAGTGAGAGAGCAGGTGATGGATGACTGGCAAAAGAGATGGGATGAAGAGACGAATGGCAGGGAGCTGTTCCGCTATTTCCCGAGCGTATCGGTAAGACTCAGTCTTGACTGGGTCGGACCGGATTATGAAATTTCCCAGCTGCTCACGGGTCATGGTTGTTTTAGGAAGCGACTGTATGATTTGGGAGAGTGAATGCATGTGTGGACTGACGGACGAGGACATGCACCACGTGCTGTGGGCATGCCCTCTATATGACGACATTAGGGCTGAAATGTTAGACGGTTTGGAAGTGCTGCAGGTGGGTCCGGTTTATTATGCGGATCTCGTGGGTTCACAGGCGAACTTCCGCAGGTTTAGAGAATTTGCGCGTGCTTGGCACAGATTGCGCGGCGGACTGCAGTGAAGCAAGAAGAAAGAAGACTGCTCGGCAACGAAGACTGTGTTGTGGCGTTACAAGCCCTATTAAGGGAGAGTTGAAATCAGGGACAAAGGAACAAAGATATTGATACAACTTGTAAGAAGCATGAAGAGTCGCGGGATTAGATTTATCGGTGTCTCGCGGCGCTTCTGCGATTCGGCCCATATGACCAAGATGTCGGAGGGGCCATGGGAGGTGGTGGGTTTGTCCCCCTCAAACTCGGCCGTTAGCGCTCACTCGATGCGGACGCGTCGCGCGGTAACAAATAAAATAATTTTCTACCCACGAATAATTTTTTGCATTATAAAAATTCTCGTAAGTGGTGATTTTGTTGATATTTTAATGCTGTGAAGTGCTGTGGATTGGTGCGGCGATCCTGCAAGTCCTGTGGCCCGTGCGTTACCGTGTTCCCGCCGAGCGGCAGGAAGGAGCGTCGGGCAGGCGGTGCGGTGCTGTGCTCATTCCGTTCGCTGAACGGGATCAGGGACAGCGGCCGCCGTGGCACGATCGAGCATCTGGCACAGCCGGCTAAGCAGCTAAGTGACAGAACAAAAAAAGATAAGTACAAGACGTTTTTTTTATTTAACGAATGGTGAAAAAAAACACATATTAGGCTAGTTGTATTGAAAGTGTTTTAGTGAAATTATTAAACTAAGACAGTTAACAGTTTAGGAAATTATAGTTTATAAGTCATAGTTTATAGATCCAAGTGCGGGTACAGGACACTACCATAAAGGAATTAACGTTAAGTGAAATCACATCTACCCTCAAATTTGTGATCATTTAGTAATCATCTCGATAGGATAAGGAACAATTTTTTTATTACTCTTTTACTTGCTCTTTAATTATTTTGTGTTAGTTTAGGAAAGTAGATTTTTATCTGCCACATAATTAGGTTAACTTAGGTTAAATATTAGTAATAGGTTACAAATCTGGAAGCGCAAACTCAAGGACGTATGAATACAGTTACAGTGACAATTAGATTAGTTTAGACAGATAATTGAGCACAAGTGATAAATTTCTAAAAGAGAAATAACCATTTCTCTAACATTATATTATATCACAGTTTTCCATACTTGATCTCTGGTCCAGTGGAATCGCATACGGAGACTGCTGCGGCTGGAATAGCTCCGTAAAGTGGTGCCGAGCGTGACATACCTGCTCGAATCGACGCAGGGTGCCGTGCGGCTCGGTTTGTCGGCTAATTTAGCTGCCCATAAAGTTTACATCTACTCGAATCGACTCGAGATCTTGCTGATTCGAACTCAAACGAAGCGGCTAGCTAATAATTAAAAATATACTCGAGTCGACTCTCGACAGAGTCTCGACGACTCGAATCGGTAGAGACTGGGACCTACTCGAATCGACCCGCACAAGTTCACAAGTTCATAGAATTGATATCTACTCGAATCGACTCGGGACTCAGCCTAATTTAGACGAAGCGGTGAATTCAAAAAAGAAGAATCTACTCGAGTCGACTCTAGACACAGTCGTAGGCGAGTCGTACGACTCACACGCATTCATCAAGGATACGATGTCTGACACCGACGCGGAGAGCGTGAGCGATCCGTTTAGGGCACGTACATCCATAATAAGAACGCCCCCAGGCAGAACGGAGGTCAAACCGGCGGAAGGAGCGCAGAAGCGCGTTCGGGAGTCTCCAGGGGAAATAACCGCTTCGAAGAAGAGAACGGTCAAAGCTAAGAGAGGTGCGAAGCCCAGCGCTGCGTTGCTTAGAGCTGCGCAGGAGGATAAACAAGACGGCACGCCCTACGGATCTGCGGTATCTTCGGACAGCGACGCTGAGGAAAACATGGAAAAAGAGGGACTGACAGCGTCTACGAAGGCACAGTTAATGGATTGTGCGCACAAGGCGGTGTCTGCGATCGCCCAGATCGCGACCGGAGACACCTCGAAATTGAACAAAACGACATTAGAGATATCAACATGTGGGGGCAGGAGGTACTAGCTGTTGTTGCCCACCTCGACCTCAGGCTGGCAGAGATGGAGCTGGAGGTCGCAAAGCACAAACTCGAAACTGCTAAGGCGAGAGCACAAGCAGCTACAGCTGGGAAACTCTCGGCATCAGCTCCGCCTGCACCCGAATCTACCGTAGCTCGAATTAGTTACGCCGGCGCTCTTAAAATTAGTAAGGGAGCCCCGCCTAAGCCGCTGCCGGCCGCGCGAGGACCGGTCATTGCTATCTACCCAGCTAACGAGGAAAGCACTAAGACAGCCGAAGAAACAAAAAAGATTTTTAAGGCCAGCGTCGACCCTGCGAAAATGAATATCCAGGTGGATAAGATAAAGAAAATTGGGAACGCAGGAGTAATAGTCCAAACGACTAATATGGAAAGCGCAATAAAAATAAAGGAAAACCCGGCTCTTACCAAAGCAGGGTTAAAAATTGGCGAACCTAAACAAAACAAACCTTTGGTCAAGTTTAGCGACATGGATAACTATATAGGGTTCGACAAGTTCCTGGAGGAGCTGGCCGCACAAAACAGCATGGGCGATGAGTGGTCGCTGGAGCAGCTCGCAAAGCAATGTAAGCTGTCCTTTAAGAAACGAAGGAGAGGCTCTCCGGAGGCGTCGTACGTAGTAGAATGCTCCCGAATTGAGAAATCAACTGATTAATATTGGTCAGGTATACATAGGGTGGAATCGATTAGAAATCACTGACTACATAAACGTAACGTGCTGCGCAAAATGCCAAATGCATGGGCACCCGGAGAGGTACTTTAGGGAAAAGGACCCGACCTGCAGCCAGTGCGGCGAGATTGGACATAGGAGCGGCGAGTGCGCGGCATCCTTTGTAAAATGCGCAACGTGCCATAAATTTAGAAGGCCTGAGGCCACCACGCACCGCACGAACGCAAGAGATTGCCCGGCCCGACAGCATGCGGAGCAGAGGCGCGCCTCAATGACCAACTATGGATAATTCCCAAATTAGAATCGGTCAAATAAACCTGCAGGGTGCCCGAGACGCTACAGATGAAATTCTCGCATCGGCGCGAAAACTAGGTTTGGATCTATTGGCGGTGCAGGAGCACTACCAAAGAGACAACACAGGATTCATGCAAACGTCGCAGGCTGCGGAGGCGGCGATTGTAACAGCCGGCGAGAGAACGGCGTGCGCCTTCCTCTCAGAACTGAGCAACGACTACTGTTCATGCGCTCATGTTCGGACGAACACGGGAGACGTGTACTTGGTGTCGGCTTATTTTAAATACTCTCACCGTATAGAGCCTCATCTGGAGCATTTACAACATATTATTAACGTGCTTAAAGGAAAGAAGATAATTATTTGCGCCGACACCAACACGCACTCTCCTGTATGGCACTCCCGTGAGCAACAGTACATAGGACGCGGAAGCGAGGCAGAAGAGAGGAGGGCGCAGATGGAATGCTTTCTCGCACAAAACGCGTTGAATGTAGAGAACCGAGAAGGACAACCGCCGACGTTCTCGGGGCCCGGCGGTACATCTAACATAGATATCACGGTAACATCGAGAGGTGTCATCGTGGATGATTGGAAGGTCATTGAGGGCGTCAGCCTCAGTGACCACCAGCTCATAGTTGTTGAAGTCAATGTTGGCGAAGGTAGGGGCTCCACGACGAGCGAGGTGGCAGCGACGAGCTCGCTGCTAAGAAGGTTCCGCGACCGCGACGTGAACTGGGATCGCTTCCGCACTCGCCTTAAGTCGTGTGCGGGAGCATTGGATGGAAGAGTGTCTGCGGAAGAATATGCTAGAGAACTTTGTGCTTTAATCGAAAGGGCCGCTCACGAATGCCTGGGTGAATATAAGACGAACAGCACGAACAGATACGAATGGTGGAATGCAAGACTGGATGCCTTACGGCGCCGCTTCGGTAGTGTTAGGCGCAGATGGCAAAAGTATAAGAAAACAGGGCGTGCCACTGAGAATGCTAGAGTGATGTTTGTTAGATTAAGATCTGAGTATAGGAGGGCGATGGCTGAGGCGCAGGAGAGCCACTTCCGAGACATGGCTGACTCCGGGAATGAAAATCCCTGGGGATTAGCCTATCGAACGTCGGCCGGGCGCTCCAAAACACCGGGTAACGTGATTAACTGCATTCGATTCGGTGAGGGTTCCGCAAGTAGTGTTGATGATGCGATAAAGGCAATGCTCTACGCGCTGCTTCCCGATGACGACCCCGCCACCGATTCCGTCCATCATCGCCAAATTAGAATAGCGGCACTAACCTCTCCCTCTGGCGCTCCTGCGCCTCCCATCAGGGCTGGGCGTCTGGGGAGAATCATAAGAAATCTGCCCAATACCAGTCCGGGCATCCATGGGATCACTGCGAGAATTGTGAAAGGCATGGAAAGCAATAGGAGCAGAGATGAATCTGATGTATGAAAAGTGTGTTAGAGAAGGGATATTCCCTGGCATCTGGAAGGAGGGAAGGCTCGTCGTGCTGCCGAAAGGCAACGACCGGCCGGCCACCGACCCAAAGGCGTATCGCCCCCTGACGCTGCTGCCGGTATTTGGTAAAATTTTAGAAAGGGTCATAATCCAGCTCACGCGCGAAGTACTGGATTCTTTGTCTGGCGAACAGCACGGCTTCACAAAGGGGAGGTCCACTGTAACCGCGCTGACGGATATTCTGGGTGCTGTGGGGGCCTCGGCCAGCAAATACGTGCAGCTGGTTTTCTTGGACATCTCTGGTGCCTTCGATAACGCTTAGTGGCCCATGATCTTGGTCAAGCTGAAGTAGAGAGGATGTCCACCGAACATATACAATATGATGGTGGACTATTTCTCGTGCAGACGCGTCGGACTGTTCTTGGGGTGCCGGGTGGGCTGGAAGGCTACCACTATGGGGTGTCCACAGGGGTCAGTGCTGGGGCCGACGCTGTGGAACCTGCTGCTCAGCGACGTCTTCCGATTGCCGCTGCCGGGCGGCTGTAAGTTAATAGCATACGTGGACGATGTGACTGCGGTGATTGGGGGCAATAGTAGGGCGGAGCTGGAAAGAAAAGGGAACTCCCTGCTCTCGGCGCTGGCGGAATGGGGGAGAAGAAACCGACCGGCCTTCTCCCCTGGCAAGTCAGCGACGATGACGCTGAAGGGCAAATTCCAGCGACCTCCCACGTTGAGGTTGGACGGCGCCTCGATCGCCGCAGTTGCATACACGAGAATACTGGGCTTGGTCATCGATAGCAGTCTTAGCTTCGGTGCCCACGCCAGAGACATGGGCATGCGCGCGGCCAAATGCTTCGGGAAGGTCTCCCGGGTATCTACGTCCCCGTGGGGGCTGAGATACCTGGCGCTGAAAATTATTTACCGCGGTACATTTGTTGCGGTTATTACGTACGCAGCGGCGGTATGGTTCCGCAGGGCCAATTTACACGTGGTGCGTAGCGCGCTGCTAAGAGCGCAGAGACCTGCCTTGATCCTTCTGACCAAGGCATATAGGTCTACAAGCACGCACGCGCTGCCGGTGCTGGCAGGGGTCCTGCATGCTGACCTGGAGGTCGTTAGACATGGGGAGGTGGATATCGAGCGTGTAGGCAAAACTAACAGAGATATTTCGGCCTTATTTTCAAATTCAACAACAAAACTGTATGACGTATGGCAGGAGCGTTGGGAGGTCGCGCCGGAGGGTAGGGAGCTTTACGCATTCTTTCCCGATGTTAGGGAGAGAATGAACAAGGATACCCGACATCGATTACGTTTCTTCACAGATGCTCACCGGGCATGGTTGCTTCCGGAAGAGACGTATAGAAATGAAGTTGAGTACTAGAAAGGACTACGATTGCGGATGGCACGAGGAGACGAGGGATCATGTGCTGTGGCACTGCCCTCTGTATGATGATGAACGCAAGGAAATGATAGACAATCTGGAATACAGTACGATAGGCCCGGTTTACTTCACGGACCTTACGTGCACCAGGGGTAACTTCGGGACATTTAGAGGTTTTTATAAGGGATGGCATGAAAAGAGAAGAATGGTTAAATAATGGATACAAAAGGAACGATTCGAGAGATATGCGCGGACGAGTACTGTATGTGATGTGATGTATGAAGCCTTAGGCGGCAGGCTCGCTAGATCGTAGATCCGGATTTGATCAGTACAGATGTAGGAGTCCCTCAGACCCCGCGTTTCGGCCTTTATCACCCTTCTGGTGGGTAAGGCCTGGGTGGGGGTGGGATAATCTGTCCCCCTCAAACTGGACGTGAGCTGGTGACGTGAGCCGACTGTGGGCGTGGCCTGCTGTGGTGACGACATCGCGGCGGCGGCCCCCGTCGGCGGCGACATCGTGCAGCGCCCCAAAAGACAATAGCGATAAGTCTAGTTATAAGCAGAGATAGAGACTCTAAGAGTATTTTGTTCTCTAAGATTAAAGTAAGACTTTTAAAGGAACTATAGGTTATATTTTATTTAGATTAAGTCTTTTGGAATAATTATCTTTAGGTATATTTATTGCTTTGTTGTTGTGTGAGTTTCTCCCGCTCTAGCTCGGCCGTGTTTTCAACATGGCCGACCGTGACGAATCGGCAATTTTTACGCCACGACAGTCGCTGTGCCGCACGCCCCCTAGCGGGATCACTATACTAGAGGACTTGCCGACGGGCTCCGCGGCGGGCAAGCGCCCACGCGAGAGCCCGGGTGAAGAGAACCCGGCGGCGAAGCCCCGTCTAGAGACGGAGAGCGATGGCGAGCAAACAGTCGCGGCGCCCCGCTATGGCGAAAAAGAGGAGCTGATGCGCAGAGTGCATCGACTCAGTGAAGGCGATCTCGGCGCTGGTGGCGGGCCCGGGGTCAAAACTAAATAAGGCTGACATCAGCAATGTGGCAGCATACGGCCACGAGATACTGGCGGTTGTCGCGGCATTAAACCTGCGGTTGGCTGAGGCGGAGCTCCAGGTAGCGCAGGCTAAGCTGGAGGCGGCGAGGGCAAGTCGAACGGCGGCGGTGTCGGGCGGACCAGAAGCGTCAAGCGCTCAACCGCGATCATATGCGTCGGCTTTGCGCCTGCCGGGACGAGAACGTACGGACATGATTAGAAAACCCGAGAGCGGACCAGTTCTGGCGATCTACCCGGTTGCCGAGCAGGTCGAAAACATCAAGACAGCGGAGGAGACGAAAACGCTCTTGAAGAACGCCATCAACCCGGCCAGCATGCAGGTCCAGGTTACAAAAGTGCGCAAGGTCGGTCGTGCGGGCGTGGTAGTACAAACCACGTCTGCCGAATCGGCGGAGAAAATTCGGAAGGCGGTCCCGCCCACGCTGCGGGTGACGGAGCCTAGGAGTAGGAAGCCACTTGTGGCTCTGAGAAATATGATGGGCGATCCTTCGAGCGAAGCCGTTCTGACCGGCTTGTATGAACAAAATCTTAGAGTCAGGGATCCAAAGTAGACCCTCGATAAATTAACAAAAGAATGCAGAGTTGCGTTCAAAAAATCCCGTCGTGAGCGGCCGATAACGACGGTCGTTTTAGAGTGCAGCCCAGATCTACGTGATTTGCTGGTATCGCTGGATCGCGTTTTTATCGGCTGGGAGGCGATACCAGTTTGTGATTTTATCGACGTAACATGTTGTCACAAGTGTCAACAATATGGTCACCCGGCGGCTCATTGCCGCTCCAAGGACACTGTGTGCGGCAAATGTGGCGAAATAGGGCACAAGACAGAGGAGTGTAAGGCCACAGTGGCGCGTTGTGCGACATGCCACAGATTTGGGCGACGCGACGCCGAAGCTCACAAGACAGCGTCGAGGGATTGCCCAGCACGAAGGTTCGCGGAAGAGCGATACGTATCCGTCACCCGGTATGGATAGGCGTGGCGGACTACGTGTCGGGCAGATTAACCTGGGCGGCTCTGTAGAAGCCACGCGCGAACTACCCGAGACGGCACGGCGGCTGGGACTGGATTTAGTGCTGGTGCAGGAGCAGTACACATCGGCTGAGAACATTATTCAGACCGGAACTACTCCCAAGGCTGGGATAATGGTAACGCGGACAAATCTTACTCTGACTGCACTGGCGCACCTATCCACCCAGCACTGTACGGTAGCGCATGTTGGTCCAAATGACTTATATGTGATCTCTGGCTACTTTCAATACAGCGACCGAATAGACCCATACCTTGAGCACAGGCTCTGTGCTGAACGCACTGCGAGGAAAGCGAGTCATCGTCGGAGTTGATTCGAACGTGCATTCGCCGATGTTGCACTGCGAACGTCGCCAATATACAGGTCGTGGAGCAGAAGCTGAACACAGGCGACAACAAATGGAGTGCTTTATAGCCGAACGGAACCTTATGCTTCATAAATGCGAGGATCAGCCAGCGACGTTCGCGGGTGCCCGCGGCGAATCCAACATTGATTTAACTTTATCTACACGCGGAGTCGCGGTGAATGACTGGAGTGTTCTGGAGGACGCTAGCGTCAGCGATCACCGGCTGATAGTCTACAGAGTTGATGGCGTATACAGATCCGCCACGTGTGCGGAACCAATGGAAGAGCCTGTGCGATTCCGGGACCGTGGAGTAGACTGGGACGAATTCGAACGAACTGTACAAATGAGGGTTGGTCGCATTCAGTAGGGCGCCCCCGCTGCGAAGGTGGCGGGTTCGTTCACTGATGTGATCATACGGTCTGCGAGAGAATGTCTGGGAGTAATACGGCCAAGGTCGTTTTACGGGTACGAGTGGTGGAACGAGGAGTTAAACAGAATTAGAGGTGAGACTGCCAAAAAGAGGAAAGTCTGGCAAAGAACGAAAGCTAGAGGAGGGGACCGTGAACCGGAGGCGAGATTGGTCTACCTTAGGGCTAGGGCGGCATACCGCAGAAGGATGCGCGAGACACAAACAGCCTATTTCAGGCAAATTGCGGAGAGTGGCAATGTGGACCCCTGGGGTATAGCCTATCGGGCGGCCTCGGGGCGATGTAGAGCTCCCCGTAAAGTGGTCAATGGTTTGGCGCTTTCGGAGGGCTTCGCGACGGACACGGCGGGCGCTATGTCCGGAATGCTCGGGCGCTGTGCCCGGATGACTGGCCGGCGGGCGACTCCGGGTATCATAGGCTGGTCAGAGTTGCGGCGACTCTGGTCCCCTCCGGTAAGGATGCGGGGCCCGTGAGTAGTCTGGGGCTGGGGAAGATAGTCGGGTCCTTGCCCAACACTGCCCAGGTCTAGATGGTATTAGTTCACGAATAGTCAAGCATGTTTGGAAAGCGGTACAGCAGGAATTTTGTGAGGTGATCGATAGGTGCGTGAAAGATGGTGTGTTCCCAGGTGTATGGAAGAGCGGACGCCTGCTTGTTATTCCCAAGGGGAATGGCAGGCCGGTGTCAGATCCCAAAGCTTATCGCCCGATCACCTTACTTCCGGTTTTAGGAAAGATCCTAGAGAAGATTCTGTTGGAGCTTGCACCGGGACTGCGCGACGGCATCAGTGGAAATCAGCACGGCTTCGTTCCGGGACGATCGACTTCCACCGCGCTAAACGACATCCTGGGGGTGTAGAGGGGGTCCGCTGCCAAATACGTGCAGCTGATATTCCTTGACATCTCCGGGGCTTTCGACAATGCGTGGTGGCCCATGGTTTTGACGAAGGTTAAGCGGGGTGGGTTCCCGCCTAACCTATACAGACTCCTAACGGACTATTTTACGGACCGTAGGGTGGGGTTCCTCGTTGGCACCGAAGTCGTGTGGAAGAGGTCCACAATGGGGTGCCCCCAGGGCTCTGTCCTGGGCCCTGCGTTGTGGAACGTGCTGTTGGATGACTTGCTGCGGCTCCCATTCCCGGCCGGTGTTAAGACCGTGGCCTATGCGGACGATGTGACGGTTTTGGTGGAGGCGTCATCACGTGCCGAGATCGAGCGGCGGTCCGCGCAAGCCTTGGACCTGATGCAAGATTGGGGCCGGCGTAACCGGTTGGCTTTTGCCCCGGCGAAGTCGTGCACCATGACGGTAAAGGGCCGGCTGCAGAGACCGCCGATCGTCAGGATGGGTGGCGACTCTATCCGGACTGTTTCCGCGGCCACTGTGCTGGGTCTGGTCTTGGACGAGCACCTCTCTTTTGCGCAACATGCGCAAAGTATTGGCGAGAGGGCGTCGAAGAGCTTCGGCAAGGTGTCGAGAGTGTCGGCCGCATCGTGGGGAATGAGGTACTCTTCCCTCAAGACAATTTATTCAGCGACATACCTGACTACCCTGACGTACGTGGCGGGGTGCTGGTACGAGCGTGCAAATCTGCACGTAGTACGCAGTGCCCTGCTGAAGACACAGAGGCCAGCCTTGGCGTTACTGACCAAGGCCTACAGGACCGTGAGCACGGCGGCCCTACCGGTTCTTGCCGGGGTGCTGCCGGCTCACATGGAGGTGATGGTGGCAGGTAAGGCAGATCGAGAGCGCGAAGGTCGGACTGCGGCTGAGGTCAGGGTGCTCAGGCGTAGAGTTAGGGATGAGATGATTGAGTTATGGCAGAGGGATTGGGATGAAGAGAAGAATGGTAGGGAACTATATCGCTACTTCCCGGATGTGTCGGCCCGGCTCAGCTTCGGCTGGGTCGAGCCGGACTACCAAACCCGCAGCTGCTTACGGGTCATGGATGTTTCCGGAAGCGTTTGTGTGAATTAGGACTGAACGAAACTAGTGTGTGCTTGTGTGGACAGACGGACGAGGACATGCACCACGTTTTGTGGTCATGCCCTCTATATGACGACTTAAGGAGCGACATGTTGAGCGGAATAAAGGTGCTGCAAGTGGGCCCGGTATACTATGCGGATCTCGTGGGTACACAGGCGAACTTCCGACGGTTTGTAGAGTACGCGCGTGCTTGGCACGGATTACGTGGCGGACAAAAGTAGCATCAAGTGCGAAGAAGAAGAAGCCCGAAGAAAGAAGAACTGCTCGGCAACGGAGTCCGTATCTGTGGTGTACAAGCCCTATTAAGGGAGAGTTGTTACTAGGGACACGGAACTGAAATATAGAAATAACTTGTAAGAAGCATGAAGAGTCGCGGGATTAGATTTAATCGGTGTCTCGCGGCGCTTCTGCGATTCGGCCCATATGACCTAGATGTCGGAGGGGCCATGGGAGGTGGTGGGACTGTCCCTCAAACTCACCTCTCGTTTGCGCAACATGCGCTAACCATTGGTGAGAGGGCGTCGAAGAGCTTCGGCAAGGTGTCTAGAGTCTCGACTGCATCGTGGGGGATGAGGTACCCTTCCCTCAAGACTATTTACTGTGCGACATACGTGACCACTTTGACATATGCGGCGGGGTGCTGGTACGGACGGGCGTCTATGCACGTAGTCCGCAGTGCCCTGCTGCGGACACAGCGACCATCACTGATACTCTTGACCAAGGCGTATAGGACGGTGAGCACGGCGGCGCTGCCGGTTCTGGCCGGGGTACTGCCGTCTCACTATGAATAACAATAGCCGGCAGGACGGATGGGCAGCGTAGCGGACTTACCAGAGCCGAAGTACGGGCTTTTAGGCGGCGAGCCAAGGAAGAGGCAGTGATCGAATGGCAAAGGGAATGGGATGAAGGGACGGAAGGACGAGAACTGTACCGTTTCTTCCCGGAGGTATCGGCTCGACTCAGTTTCGACTGGGTAGAGCCGGACTATGAAACTTCGCAGCTCCTCACGGGCCATGGGTGCTTCCGTAAGAGACTGTATGACATGGGACTGAATGAAAGTAGTGTGTGCTTGTGCGGACAGACTGACGAGGACATGCACCACGTACTGTGGTCGTGTCCTCTATATGACGACATCCGGAATGAAATGTTGAGCGGTTTGGAGGCGATACAGGTGGGCCCGGTGTATTACGCGGATCTCGTTGGTTCACAGGCGAACTTCCGAAGGTTGAGAGAGTACGCGCGTGCTTGGCACAGATTGCGCGGCGGTCAAACATTTATTTGGCGTTTATTTACGTGCATTTTCGCATATTTCGCGTGTGCCGTGCAAGCAGTTGTGTTGTGAAAGGCCTAATGCCCCCAAAAGTCGTCCTGTCCCGTTTCCTCTTGCGCTTGCTAAACGGCTTAGCGCCGCCCAGTGGGCGTGGTAGAGCGGGACAGACGCGCGGCCCGAATCGGCTCGCCTCATTGGCTGAGCCGATTCTCGCTCCCGCAAGGGGCTTCTAAACGGTCAGGCGCCGCCCACGAGGGAGACGGCCTGCACCGAGTGTCACAGTGCAGTGTTCCTGTGTGTGTGTGTGTGTGTGTGTGTGTGTTGGTGTCGCGCAGGCTGCCCTGCCCCCGTTTCGGGGTTTTGCCTCCGAGGAGTGGGCGTGAGCTGGTGACGTGAGCCGACTGTGGGCGTGGCCTGCTGTGATGACGACATCGCGGCAGCGGCCCCTGTCGGCGGCGACATCGTGCAGCGCCACGAGACTATAGCGATAAGTCTAGTCTATAAGAAATAGAGACTCTAAGAGTATTTTATCTTCTAAGATTAAATTAAGACTTTTTTAAAGGAACTATAGGAAATCTTTTTATTTTAGATTAAGTCTTTTTAAATAAGTGTTCTTGGGTGTATTTATTTTCTTTGTCGTGTGTGAGTTTTCTCCCGCTCTTAGCTCGGCCGTGTTCTTAACATGGCAGACAGGGAGGAATCGGCGATTTTTACGCCGCGGCAGTCGTTGTGTCGCACGCCCCCTAGCGGGATTACCATCTTAGAGGACTTGCCGACGGGCTCCGCGGCGGGCAAGCGCCCGCGCGAGAGCCCGGGTGAAGAGAACCCAGCGGCGAAGCCCCGTCTAGAGACGGAGGCGATGGCGAGCGACAGCTGCGGCGCCCGCTATGGCGAAAAGGAGGAGTTGATGCACAGGTGCATGACTCGTGAAGGCGATCTCGGCACTGGTGGCCGGCCGGGATCCAAACTAAAAATAAGGCGGATATCAGCGGTGTCGCGGCCTACGGCCACGAAATTCTTGCGGTTGTCGCGGCGTTAAACCCGGTGATTGGCTGAGACGGAGCTCCAGGTTCCGCAGGCGAAGCTTGAGGCGGCGAGGGCAAGCCGAGCGGCAGAGGTATCGGGCGGACCGGAAGCGGTTGCGACCGCTCAGCCGCGGTCATATGCGTCGGCTCCTGGCTACCCGGACGGAACGAGCAGATTAACAGCGGAAACCCGGAGAAAGGACCGGTGTCAATCCGGTCAGTATGCAGGTCCAGGTGACTAAGGTACGCAAAGTCGGACGAGCGGGCGTGGTCGTGCAGACGAGATACGGAAGGCGGTCCCGCCCACGCTACGAGTGACGGAACCGCGCAGTAGAAAGCCACTTGTGGCACTGCGGAATCTAGTGTGTGCTTGTGTGAACAGACTGACGAGGACATGCACCACGTTCTGTGGTCATGCCCTCTATACGACGAGATTAGGAACGAAATACTTAAGGGGATTGAGATGATGTATGTGGGTCCTGTCTACTACGTCGATCTTGTTGGCTCTAGGGCGAACTTCCGCAGGTTTCGGGAATATGCGCGTGCCTGGCACAGATTGCGCGGCGGGCTGAAGTGAACTCTAAAAGTGTAGCCTTAAGAAGAAAGAAGAAGTGCTGCTCGGTGACGAAGTCCGTCATGTGTCGTACAAGCCCTATTAAGAGAGAATTGTTACATAGGGACTAGAAAAGATAAAAGAATAACTTGTAAGAAGCACGAAGAGGCCGCCGGACTAGGTATCGGTGTCCACGGCGCTCAGGCGATTCAGCCCATATGACCTAGGATGTCGGAGGGCCATGGAAGGCTGGGTTGTCCCCTTCGATTCGGCATTCGTTGCGAGCGCACGCGTACCGAGCTCCGTGGTGTTTTTAAATAATTAATTTATATATTCGTGTTAATCAGTGATCTCTGGTGCCTTGCTGGAAAGTCGGTCCCTCCTTGTCTCGCAAGGGGACCTCTCCGTAAGACCGGCCGCTGCCCACCGCCCACTAGAGCGGGAAGCAGATAGCGGCTGGGAATTGCGGCTGCTTATTGGCTTGCGCCAAGAATCGGTGGCTCCTTGTCTCGCGACCGGGAGCCTCCATCTAAGGGCCACGCCCACCGACCGGGTGAGTGAGAGCCGAGTGTGTGACTCCGCCCACTCCGTGCACGTGGTCTGCGGCTACGCCTCTTCGGTCCTGCTGCTGGGTGAGACTCCGCCTCCTGCGTGCGCGGCATACTTTCGGCCGCGCTCACCGTGCGAGGTAAAGGCGGAGGTTCCGCCCACCGGGCCGTGAGTGACAGCTGACACTTGTGTTATTTTCTTATTTTAGTCTATATAAATTGCTAAGGTAGGCAACTTAACCAGTGCACTTGTACATTAACTATAACTAGTTTTAAGTAGTGCGGTGCCCAGCGGCGAGATGGAGGGCGATGACGCGCCGTTTACGCCGCGACACTCCATATGCCGTACGCCGCCTAGGGGTCGATTCGGACCTACTCCAATCGACTCGTGCATCGACGGCCGAGAAACGTCCGCGTGAGTCTCCGGGCGAGGAGGTTCCAGCGTCGCGGCCCAAGATAGCTGAAAGACGTACGAAGAAAACTGTATCGGAGGCTGCGCCGCCTGTCGCCGGAATATTGACCAGCGCTACGGAGATGACGGCGGACGATCCTGAAAAATATAGTGAAACTGGCGACGGCTCTCTATTCGGCGGATCCAGCATCGAAATGATTAAGCGAGTCCATGCAGCGATCAAAAGTATCAACGCAATAGCCACTAGCACTTCTTCAAAATTAAATAAGGCAGATACCAGCAGTATTGCGGCGTGCAGCCAAGACATACTTGTAGTCGTTGCTGTCCTGCAGATCAAGCTGATGGAATCGGAGACTAGAGTGGCTCACACGCGCAGTGAAATAAATTCAATCCTTGCTGAGGCGCCCACTGTAACAGTGACGTATGCTGCGGGCTGCTGGTACACAGGTGCCAGCCTGCACGTTGTCCGTAGCGCGTTACACAGGACACAGATACCAGCTCTGACCTTGCTGACTAAGGCCTATCGCACGACGAGCACGGCGGCACTGCCGGTCTTGGCTAGAGTGCTGCCTGCAGATTTAGACGTAATCCTTGCTGGACGAGTTGACTAGAACTATAGGATATCTTTTATTTAGATTAAGTTTTGGGTGCACTTATTTCTTTTTGTTGCTTTGTGTGTTTCTCCCACCCTTAGCTCGGCCGTGTTAAAACATGGCGGAAAAGGAGGAGTCGGCGATCACGCCCACTAGCGGGGTCACGATTTTAGAGGACTTGCCGATGGGCTCCGCGGCGGGCAAGCGCCCGCGCGAGAGCCCGGGTGAAGAGAACCCGGTGGTGAAGCTCCGTCTGGAGACGGATAGCGATGAAGAGCGAACAGCAGCGGTGCCCCGCTACTGCGAGAAAGAGGAGCTGATGCGCAGAGTCCATGACTCCGCAAAGGCAATCTCGGCACTGGTGGCCGGCCCGGGATCCAAATTAAATAAGGCGGACATCAGCAATGTCGCGGCCTACGGCCATGAAATACTTGCGGTCGTCGCAGCGTTAAACCTGCGGTTAGCTGAGGCGGAGCTTCAGGTTGCGCAGGCGAAGCTCGAGGGGGCGAAGGCAAGCTGAGCGGTAACGGTATCGGGCGGACTGGAAGCGGTAACGACCGCTCAGCCGCCATCATATGCGTCGGCTTTTCGCTTGCCGCGACGAGAACAAGCGGAGACAATTAGAAAATCCGAGAGCGGACCAGTTCTGGCGATCTATCCGGTTGCCGAGTTGGAAAATATTAAAACAGCAGAAGACACCAAGCAGTTGCTTAAGAGCGCCATCGACCCGGCCAGTATGCAGGTCCAGGTGACTAAAGTGCGCAAAGTCGGACGAGCGGGAGTGGTCGTACAGACCACGTCTGCCGAATCGGCCGACAAGATACGTAAGGCGGTCCCGCCTACGCTACGAGTGACGGAACCGCGCAGTAGAAAGCCGCTCGTGGCGCTAAGGAACATGTTGGGCGACCCGTCTAATGAGGACATCTTCACGGGCCTGTACGAGCAGAATCTTCGAGTGAGAGATCCCACTTGGACACTCGAAAGGCTCAAAAAGGCATGTAGAATTGCTTTTAGGTCCCGCCGCGATCGCCCGATCACGACGTGGTGGTACTGGAGTGCAGCCCGGAACTGCGAGATTTGCTGGTGTCAATGGATCGCATTTCATCGGCTGGGAGGCGGTACCGTATGATTACATTGATGTCACATGCGCCACGCCAGCAATACGGCCATGCCGGCGGCGCACTGCCGGTCGAAGATACGGTGTGCGCGTGCGGCGAAGTTGGACACAAACTGAAGACTGTAAGGCCAACGTGACGCGCTGTGCAATGTGCCACAGGTTCGCGGCGCGACGCGGAAACACATAAGACTGCATCGAGGGAGTGCCCGGCGAGGAAGTTTGCCGAGGAACGGTATGTATCCGTCATTCGATATGGATAGGCGTGGCGGATTGCGCGTTGGGCAGATCAACCTGGGCGGCTCTGCGGATGCCACACGTGAGCTACCGAAGACGACGAGGCGGCTGGAGTTGGACTTGGTGTTGGTGCAAGAGCAATATGCGGCGGTCGAAAATATTATCCAGACAGGAAGCGCTCCCAAAGCTGGGATCATGATTACCAGAGCGAATCTCACAATTACTGCACTGACCCATTTGTCCACCCAGCACTGCATGGTGGTGCACGTTGGCCCCAACGATCTATACATGGTCTCTGGCTACCTCCAGTACAGCGATCGGATCGACCCGTACCTGGAGCAGCTGAATCTTCGTTCTGAACTCGCTACGCGGCGGCGCATTATCGTCGGTATCGACCAAATGCACACTCCTCGATGTGGCACTGCGAGCGTCGCCAATACACAGGACGTGGAGCGGAGGCACAAACACCGGCAATGGAACAGACGGAAGGGGCCCCGCTCCATAATCGCGAAAACCAGCCGGCGACGTTCGCGGGAGCCCGCGGCGAGTCAAACATTGATCTCACACTGTCCACGCGCGGAGTAGAGGTGAGCGACTGGAGGGTCCTGGAGGAGGCCAGCGTCAGCGACCATCGTTTGATCGTCTTCAGAGTCGATGGTGCAGAGAGAGCCGCCACGTGCGCGGAACCGATGGAAGAGCCTGTGCGGTTCAGGGACCGTGGAGTAGACTGGGACGAATTCGAACGAGTTGTACAGGTGAGGGTTGGTCGCATCCGGTGGGCGCCCCGCTGCGAAGGTGGCGGGATCGTTCACCGATGTGATCATCAGATCTGCCAGAGAGTGTCTGGCGTGATAAGGCCAAGGCTTGCCATGAATGAATGGTGGAATGAGGAACTCGACAGAATGAGAGGTATGACAGCAAAAAGAGGAAGATTTGGCAGAGAGCGAAAGTTGGGGAGGGGACTGCGAAGTGGACGCGCGATTGGCTTTCCTTAGGGCTAGATCGGCATACGCAGGAGAATGCGGGATATCCAAACGGCTCTTACTTTTAGGCAGATAGCCGAGAGTGGAAACGTGGATCCCTGGGGCATGGCTTATCGAGCAGCCTCGGGGCGTTGCAGGGCTCCTCGAAACGTAGTTAACGGTCTGGCGCTTGCGGAGGGATTCGCGGCGGACACGGCGGGTGCTATGTCTGGGATGCTTCGTTCCTTGTGCCCGGATGATGATCCGGCGGGCGACTCCGGGTACCATAGGTGGTTAGAGTGGCGGCGACCTTGGTCCTCCGGGGATGGCCCGTGGGCGCATTGGGAAAGATAGTCGGATCGTTGCCCAACACTGCTCCGGGTCTAGATGGTATCGGTTCGCGGATATTAAGCATGTATGGAAGGCGGCTCAACAGGAGTTTTGAAGTGGTCTGAGGGTGTAAAGAGGTGTGTTTCGAGTGTATGGAAGAGCGGTCGCCTGCCGTGATCCCCGAATGGCGCCGGCGACAGATCCCAAGGCTTATCGTCCGATCACCTTACTTCCGGTTTTAGGGAAGATACTGGAGAGGACACTGCTGGAGCTTGTTCCGGGACTGCGTGGCAGCATCAGCAAGAATCAGCACGGCTTTGTTCCTGGAAGATCGACATCCACCGCGCTGAACGACATCCTGGGGTGTCGAGGTCCCGCCTATGTGCAGCTGATATTCCTGACATCTCCGGGGCTTCGACAATGCGTGTGGCCAATGGTTTGACGAAGGTTAAGCGGGTGGGTTCCCGCCTAACCTATACAGACTTTTACAGACTATTTTACGGACCGTAGGGTGGGGTTTATTGCTGGCACTGAAGTCGTGTGGAAGCGGTCCACAATGGGGTGCCCCCAGGGCTCTGTCCTGGGCCCCGCGCTGTGGAACGTGCTTCTGGATGACTTGCTGCGGCTCCCATTCCCGGCCGGTGTTAAAACCGTGGCCTATGCGGACGATGTGACGGTCCTGGTGGAGGCGTCATCCCGCGCCGAGATTGAGCGGCTATCTGCGCAAGCCTTGGGCCTGATACTAGATTGGGGCCGGCGTAACCGGTTGGCGTTTGCCCCGGCGAAGTCGTGCACCATGACGGTTAAGGGCCGGCTGCAGAGACCGCCGATCATTCGATGGGTGGCGACTCCGCCGGACTGTCCCGCAGCCACTGTGCTGGGTTTGGTCTTGGACGAAGCACCTCTCCTTTGCGCAACATGCGCAAAGTATTGGCGAGAGGGCGTCGAAGAGCTTCGGCAAGGTGTCCAGGGTGTCGGCCGCATCGTGGGGAGTGAGATATCCCTCCCTCAAGACAATTTACTTGGCGACATACTTGACTACCTTGACGTACGCGGCGGGGTGCTGGTACGAGCGTGCAAATTTGCACGTAGTACGCAGCGCCCTGCTGAAAACACAGCGGCCAGCTTTGATGCTGTTGACTAAAGCCTACAGGACAGTGAGCACGGCGGCTCTGTCGGTTCTGGCCGGAGTGCTGCCTGCTCACATTGATGAACTGCGGTCGAAATTAGGGTGTTCAGGCGTCGAGTGAGGGAGGAGATGATTGTGGAATGGCAGAAGAATTGGGATGCTGAGATGAATGGTAGGGAACTGTACCGCTATTTCCCGGACGTGTCGGCAAGACTCAGTTTCGACTGGGTCGAGCCAGACTACCAAACCTCGCAGCTGCTCACGGGTCATGGATGTTTTCGGAAGCGTTTGTATGATCTGGGCTTGAATGAAACTAGTAGGTGTTTATGCGAACAGACAGACGAGGACATGCACCACGTCCTGTGGTCATGCCCTCTATACGACGATATCAGGAGCGAAATGCTGAGCGGAATAGAGGTGTTGCAAGTGGGCCCGGTATACTATGCGGATCTTGTGGGCGCACAGGCGAACTTCAGACGGTTGGTAGAGTACGCGCGTGCATGGCACGGATTGCGTGGCGGCCAGAAGTGAAGAGAGAAGCTTTCAAGAGAGAAGACCAGAAGCTTTACAAGAGGGAAGAACTGCTCGACAACGAAGTCCGTTTCTGTGGCGTACAAGCCCTAAACAGGAAGAGTTGTGATCAGGGACATGGAACTGAAATATAGAAATAACTTGTAAGAAGCATGAAGAGTCGCGGGATTAGATTTAATCGGTGTCTCGCGGCGCTTCTGCGATTCGGCCCATATGACCTAGATGTCGGAGGGGCCATGGGAGGTGGTGAGATTGTCCCCTTCGTTTCGGTATTCATGGCGAACTGACGTGTCGTGTGCTGAGCCCGCGGTACAATTTATCGTATTATTTACTCAAAATTCAGTGTAATATCAGTGAAACTCCAGTATCAGTGAAAAGTTCGGTCCCTCCTTGTCTCGCAAGGGGGCCCTCTCATAAGAGCGGCCGCTGCCACCGCCCATCAGAGCGAGAAGCATTATCGGCTCCAAATCAAGACGTCGGATTGGTGCGTCCGAAACATCGGTGGCTCCTTGTCTAGCGACGGGAGCCGTCCGTAAGAGGTGCCGCGCCCACCGACCGCAGAAGCGAGAAGCAACACCTGTGACTCCGCCCTCCAGGCCCGTGCCGTCGACCGACGGCCCAGCCCATCGGTCGTGTTGGCTCCGCCCCTATTGTGCGGGCCTGAACTTTAACTCCGCCTTCGTGTGCGGACTGAAGTGCTTGGCCCCGCCCCCACGTGTTGAGTTCCGGTGTCGTGAGTCATAGGCTATAAGGTCGTTTTCGAGTAATCTCTTATTATTTAACATTATAATAGTAAATAGAACGCTCCTTAGCGCTTTAATCGTAAGTAGTGTAGTAAGACGCAGCTTTAGTTGTTTTACGCTTTTATTTCATATTTCTGTCAACTGTATATCTGTGTATTTGTGCTGTCAACTTAATAATAACTAAATAAGAAGAAGTGAAATGGATGAAGAAGAGGGTGCGCAGGTGTTTACGCCGCGCCATTCAATCAATCGGACGCCGCCTAGTGGACTGTCGACCGTAAGAGAAGATCTACTCGAAGGAACTCAGCTACTTGGTATGGATAAGACGGAGAAGCGTCCTCGAGAGTCTCCGGCTGAAGAGGTGCCCCGATGCGGCCAAAGGTTGCTGCTGAGCGGCGATCTAAGCGCCAGGCTGCTGGATCTGCACTACCAGAAGCAGGAATCCTGACGAGTGCCCCGACTGGCAATCCCAGGATCATACTGAGCAGGTAGAAGAACAATTGATAACGTGCAGCACCAACATTCAATTGATTGAGCAAGTGCATAGGGTTATAAAGAGCATAAACTCGATCGCCACAGGACTGGGCTCTAAGCTCAATAAAAATGCCGCTATACTAGCAGCATAGCGGCATTCGGGCAAGATATATTAGCAATCGTCGCAGTCTTGCAAACAAAGATACTTGAAACAGAGCTCATAGCGAAGCGCACGAAGGCTGAAATGAATGCGATATGATCTGAGGTTCCTGCGCCGGGCCCAAGAGGTCAGGAGCCCAATATAACTTATGCTGATAAATTAAAAATACACAGACAGGCACCGGCGATACCAGTACCACGTACGAAAGACCCGGTGCTTGCCTTTTATGCCGCGCAGGAACAACAAGATAAACTGAAGACTGCTGAGGATACAAAAGGGAACTAAAGAGCGCCATAGACCCGACGAAGATTTGCGTCCAAGTCGAAAAGCTGCGGAAGATTGGCAATGCCGGAGTTGTCGTTCAGACAACTTCTAACGATGCGGCCACCAAATTGAAACAAGCGGCACCACCGACACTACGTGTTACTGAACCAAACAGCGGCAGCCCCTAGTCGGACTTATGAACATGACATCGAACCTGGAGTTCGATGAGATTGTTGAGTGCATATATGAGCAGAACCTCTAAGAAACGCACCCAATATGGACTGCTGACAAAATCAAGAACTGCAAAATCGCTTTCAAAAAATCGCGAAGCGCTCGAATGATTACGTCAACAATTTTACAATGCATTCCGGAGCGCAACATAATCACCGCTAAGGGGAGAATGTACATTGGCTGGGAGGTCGTCGAGGTATGCGACTATCTTGGAGTGACATGTTGCCGAAAATGCCAACAATACGGCCATCCCGAGAAGTTCTGCAGGTCGAAAGATGAAATATGTGGCAAGTGTGGAGCGGTCGGCCATCGCAGGGATGACTGTACATCACAAGAAGAAAAATGCGCAACATGTCACCGATTTGGAAAGCGAGATGCACACACGCACACTACTGCTGCGGCGAACTGCCCTGCTCGACGTTTTGCAGAGGAACGAGTGGCCGCCATGACACATTATGGATAGACGGCCCACGCTACGGATCGGGCAGCTCAACTTGGCCGGATCGGCGCTCGCAACAGCGGAACTGCCGAGTATAGCACGAGAACGGGGCTCGATATTGTTCTTGTTCAAGAACAATATACCGAGTCCTTAGAAATTTTGCAGGTCGGCGAAAATGCAAAAGCGGGGACCTATCTGGCGAACAGTAACGTCAACTGTGCAGTACTACAGCAATACAGCAGTAGTCACTGCGTGGTGTGCAGCTTCGACGCTTTGGATATTGTGACTGTCTCGGCGTACTTCCAGTACAGCGACGAAATAGACGTATACATCACGCATTTGGAACGAGTCCTTGATCAACTAAAAGGGAGAAGAGTACTAATAGCCGTGGATTGTAACGCCCACTCCACTCTGGCACTGTGAAAGCAGGCAGTATATCGGACGAGGTGCGGAGACGACGCATCGACGCCAGCGTATGGAAGAATTCATACTGAACCGAGGCCTCATATTGCAGAATCGGAAGGCGAACCGTCAACGTACGTTGGCGGACATGGCGAATCTAATATCGACGTAACTCTCACAACGCGCGGTATCAAAGTTGAAGGATGGACAATGCTACCTGATGTGAGTTCTAGTGATCATCGACTCATCGAATACATGGTCTATGGCGAGCGAGAGTCTGCCGCGCGCACGGAGCCAATTGAGGAGCCTGGCTGGTTCCGTGATCGGGGGTGTCGACTGGACTCGGTTCGAGTCGGCAATACATTATAAGATAGGACGGATAAATCTGAACCGGCCTGCGTCTGAGGTATGTAAGAACTTTCAGCGTATGATAATAATGACAGCGAATGAATATTTAGGTAAGATGAAAAAGAGGTCAGACAAAGGCTATGAATGGTGGTCTAATCAATTAGACCAGGCGAGAAAGGAGTATTGTAACAAACGTAGATATTGGCAGAAGACTAGGAAAAAAGGAGGAGTGTCAGAAGAGAAAGCCAAAGTCGATCTACAAAGGACGAGAGCGAAATATAGAAGGATGATGAGGGAAGCGCAGATGGCCCACTTCAGGAAAATTGCGGACATGGGCAACTCCGATCCCTGGGGTGAGGCCTACAGGACGGCCTCGGGGAGAGTGAGGCCACCTAGTAATGTCATTAATGCAATAAAGTACGCGGAGGGTTACACGGGCTCGCTCGAAGAGTCAGCGCGAGTACTGCTAGGTGCGCTGTCTCCTGACGACGATCCGTCGAGGGACACGGCATACCATGGGCTGGTGCGCATAGAAGCCCGTTTCGCACCCTCTGGGCCTGAAGCGCCGCCCCTCACCCGTCTGGAGCTGGGCGGAATAATCAGGGCCTTGCCCCACACAGCGCCGGGAGCCGATGGATTGAGCGCTAGGATTGTGCAGCATGTTTAGAATGCGGCACCGGCTGAGTTCACAGCGGTGTTCGCAAAATGTGTGAGAGAAGGAATGTTTCCTGAAGTATGGAGGGACGGCCGGCTGCTTGTCATGCCTAAGGGTAATGACAGGCCGCTGACTGACCCGAAGGCCTATTGACCGATCACTCTGCTGCCCGTTCTCGGAAAAATTTTAGAACGCGTAATATTGAAATGCTCTCCTCAGGATAATGAGAGGAATATCGCGGAAGCAGCACGGTTTCTCTCCGGGGAAGTCGACGCTAACTGCACTACTAGAGATAATTGGAGCAGCAAAGAGTGACGTAATGAAATACGTCCAGGCTGTCTTTTTGGACATCTATGGGGCAATTGATAATGCTTGCTAGCCCATGATGCTGGTGAAAGCTAAGCGCGGCGGCTGCCAGCCAAATATATATCGGATGCTCCAAGCTTACTTCGCAGGGCGTAGGGTGGGATTACATAGATACAGATGTGTATTGGAAGGTATCGACGATGGAATGTCCGCAGGGCTCGGTCCTAGGACCTACCCTGTGGAATATATTATTGGATGACTTGTTGCGACTGCCATACCCGGACGGTGTGCGAACGATCGCATATGCCGATGACGTGACTGTTTTGATTGGTGGCCAATCTAGGGCCGATATAGAAAGAAAAGCAGAAATTAGTCTTAAATTGATAAGTGAGTGGGGGGCTAGAAACAGGCTGAGTTTCTCCCCAGCAAAAAGTCAGACAATGACAATGCGTGGGAGACTCCAGCGACCTCCCACAATATAACTGGCAGGCAACCCGATCAGAGCAGTCGCATCGGCGACCGTCCTTGATGGTACTGGATGCCTCTCTCTCCTTTGCGCAGCATGCTGTTAGCATTGTGGAGAGGGCATCGAAATGTTTTGGCAAGCTATCCAGGGTGTCGGCGACGTCCTGGGGCATTAGGTATGAGGCGCTGAAGGTGCTGTACAGGGGCACCTTCGTCGCTACTTTGACATATGCGGCGGGATACTGGGTCGACAGAATCAGAATGTATGTTGTTCGTAGTGCACTTTTGAGAGGACAAAGGTCATCACTAATATTGTTAACAAAAGCGTATAGGTCGGTCAGCACGGCGGCCTTGCCGGTGCTGGCTGGGTGCTCCCGGCGGACCTGGAGGTCAATCGTGCTGGGAAATTGGACATTTTTAGATTGACAGCAACGAGAACGGAAATCAGAGCTCGGAAGAGAGGACTTTGGGAGGATGCAGTTATGGAATGGCAAGAACGATGGACGCAAGAAACCCGAGGTAGACAGCTTCATCGATTCTTCCCGGATGTGGCGGTGCGCCTCAGTGCGGACTGGATCGCGCCGGATTATGAAACGTCCCAGATTCTGACGGGGCATGGCTGTTTCAGAAAGAGGCTTCATGATATGAAGCTATGTGAGACGAGTGAATGCATGTGCGGTATGGAGGACGAGGACGTGCACCACGTTCTGTGGTCATGTCCTATGTATGATGAACTGCGAAAGGAGATGCTGGATGGCTTGACTCGCACCACTGTGGGCCCAGTTTACTACCCCGATCTCGTGGCCAGCCAGGCGAACTTCAGAAGGCTGGTAGAGTTCGCGCGTGCCTGGCACGGACTGCGCGGCGGACTCGAGTAGCAATGAAGAAATGAAGAACTGCCCGAAGCCGAAGGTTGTAATTGTAACGTCAAGCCCTACAAAGGGAGAGTTGCGTACAGGGACATGGTAAAGAGTAAAAAAGAACTTGTAAGAAGCATGAAGAGTTGCGGGACTAGATTTATCGGTGTCTCGCAGCGCTTCTGCGATTCGGCCCGTATGACCTAGATGTCGGAAGGGCCATGGGAGGTGGTGGGATTGTCCTCTTCGTTTGACTTCGTTGCCGACCACCGTCGCGTACGGACGTATCTTCGGTTACGAAGGCGATTTTTAAGCGATTTTTCCGCCGTGATAAATTGCGAGTGCTTGTGAGTGCTATTGTGCCGGTGCCTAACGCCCACAAAGTTCGTCTCGTCTCTGTCATTCCTACGCCTGCTAAACGGCCTAGCGCCGCCCAGTGGGCGGGGTAGAGCGGGACAGCTGCGCCGGGCGAATTGTGAGTGCTGATTGGCGGAATCGGTCTCGGCCGATTCTCGCTTCCGCAAGGGGCATTCAAGTGTGTGGGCTCCGCCCCCAGTGTTCAGTGAGGGAGAAGCATATAGTGCAGTGTTGTGTGGTGCACGCCCACTTTCGCGTCATCGCGTCAGTGGGCCTAGTGAATAGTGGGCTGCAGTGCTGCTGTGTCCGCTGCGTCATCGGCTGTGAGTGTGGGCTGCGCGGCTCAGCCGTGACGTCACCGAGGCGAGGCGACCCCTGTCGGCGGCTGCTGCAGTCTACGAACGATAAGTTTTAGTGTATAAGTAGAGACAGAAACTCCAATTTAATATTAAGTATTTAAACATAAGGAACTATAGGATAAGCTAAGTTTAAACTTAAGTTCTCTTTCTTTTGTCTTTTTTTTTCTGTGTATTTGTATTCTGGTGTATATTCCCCCACAGCAGGTAAACTTCACCGGCCATCATTAGCGATGGCCGATAAGGATAAAGATGAGGCGGCTATCTTTAGGCCGCGCCAGTCTATTTGCCGTACCCCGCCTAGCGGGGTAACTATATTAGATGATCGACGGTTGGCAAGCGGCCTCGGGAGAGCCCGGGCGAAGAGTTGCCGCCGACGCGTCAGCGCAGGGACACAGAGGTCTCGGAGCAGCCTGCGGCAGATTGCACAGAATCGGCCTTAAAAATGGCCTCCAAGGCAGAGCTCCTGGGTCGAGCGCACGAGGCTGTTCGTGCCATTTTCGGCATTGTGGCGGGTCCGGGCTCCAAAATTAACAAGGCGGACACAAATAGCGTGGCGTCTCATGGTCATGATATCCTGGCGATGGTGGCGGCACTTAACTTAAGACTGGCTGAAGCGGAGCTGGCTGTGGCCAGTGCAAAATTGGAGGCCGCAAAGGCGATATCGGCGGGTGTCGTACAGGCGCCGGCTACTACCACTAGGTCCTACGCCGCGACTCTGAAGTTGCCCGGGCCCGAAAGGGCTGTTCCGGAGAGGAAGAAGCCTAGTAGCGGCCCAGTGCTGGCCATCTACCTGGTCGCCGAACAGTCAGAAGTTATAAAGTCGGCGGAAGAGACCAAAAAAGTCCTGAAGAGCGCAATGGACCCCACTTCGATGCAGGTCAAGTATCGAAGGTGCGGAAGGTCGGACGAGCGGGCGTTGTAGTCGAAACAACCTCAGTCGAAGCCGCCGAAAACTAAAGAAGGCCGTACCGCCGACGCTCAGGGTGACGGAGCCGCGCAGCCGCAAACCACTTGTGGCGCTGCGAAACCTATCGGGCGACCCATCAGGCGAAGTAGTTATTATGGCACTATATGAGCAGAATATGAGAATTAAATACCCGGACTCGTCGCTCGATAGGCTCAAGAAAAGTTGTCGCGTAGCTTTCAAGAAATCTAGGCGTGAAGGCTCCACCACAACCGTGGTACTGGAGTGCGAACCGGAGCTGCGCGAGGTGCTGGTGACCCTCGATCGCGCTTACATCGGCTGGGAAGCGGTTCCCATATGCGATTTCATAGATGTCACATGCTGTCGCAAGTGCCAGCAGTACGGGCACCCGGAGGCGCATTGTCGCTCAGGCGACACGGTATGCGGTAAGTGCGGAGTGACGGGACATAGGCTGGCGGATTGTCAGTCCACGGTGACCCGATGTGCGACCTGCCATCGCTTTGGCAGGCGCGAAGCCGCGACACACGCGACGGCGTCGAGGGACTGCCCGGCTCGGCGATTTGCGGAAGAAAGAAAGATCTCCGTCACCCGATATGGATAAGTCCGAACACCTTCGTATCGGGCAGGTGAACCTGGGTGGTTCCACGGTAGCTACCAGAGATCGCTAGGCGTTTGGGGCTGGGAGTTGTGATGGTACAAGAGCAATACAGCGGCGCCCCCATATTTTACAGACGGACAAGGAGTCCAGCGCAGGCATCCTAATAGTAAGGAACGATCTGGCTGTGAGTATGCTGGCACACTTATCCAACTCCCATTGCTTAGTATGCCATGTTGAGCCCCTTGATATACACATCATATCGTGCTACTTCCAGTACAGTGACTCTATTGACAAACATTTAGACCACCTCGAGAGGGTTCTGAACATCCTTCGGGGTAGAAGAATCCTTATCGGGGATGACTGTAACGCTCACTCCCCGCTCTGGTTCTGCGAGCAGCGGCAGTACACGGGACGAGGTCCGGAAACGGAATACCGGCGGCAGCGGATGGAAGGCTTCGTCTTTGGACGGGGCCTCTACCTACACAACGTCGAGGGCCAGTCGTCGACGTTTGCGGGACCGAGCGGGGAATCAAACATCGACCAGAAATCTGGGAGTAGCCGACTGGACAGTGCACGACGGGATTAGCAGCAGCGATCACAGGCTCATCACCTGCCGGGTTAACAGCGCGGTGGAGTCCGCCGCGCGCGCACAACCAGCGGAAGAGCCCGTGCGTTTCGTGACCGTGGAGTCGACTGGGACAAATTTGAATGTACAATTCAGTCAGATTAGCCGCATCCCGTGGGGCGCCCCTGCTGCAGTAGTGGCGGAGCGCTTTACGGATGCGGTGGCTACATCAGCGAGAATGCTTAGGTGAACGAAAGCCAAGGGTGTACAATGGGTATGAATGGTGGAACGGAGAGTTAGACACACTTAGAAGGACTACGGCAAGAAAGAGAAAGGTATGGCAGGGTACGCGTGGTCGAGGTGACACTTGCGAGGATCGCGCTAGGGCTGATTTCCATCGGCAACGGTGGAGATACCGCGTGGCGATGAGGGAGGCGCGGGAGTTGTACTTCAGGAACATAGCCGAGAGCGGAAACTAGAACCCATGGGGGATAGCTTACAGGGCGGCCTCGGGACGCTGCCTTGCTCCTCGCAACGTGGTCAACGGCCTATCCTTGGCCGAGGGCTACGCTTGCGACAGCATGTTTGGAAGGCTGTACAGCCAGAATTCGTAAGGTTATATGACAGATGTGTGATAGAAGGAGTGTTCCCGGGTGTGTGGAAGAGCGGACGCCCGCTTGTCTTACCCAAGGGTAACGGCAGGCCGGCGACCGATCCAAAGCATACCGTCCGATCACCTTACTTTCTGTTCTGCAATGCGTGGTAGAGCGGGATGCCAGGCGGCTCTGGATCGGCTCGCCTCATTGGCTGAGCCGATTCTCGCTTCCACAAGGGGCACTTAAACGGATAGGCGCCGCCCACGAGCGGGATAGCCTGATCCAAAGTGTTTCTGTGTTATTGTGCCAATGTTTTCCTGTGCTTGTGTTCGTGCTGTGCGGGCTGCCTTGCCCACGATCGGGGTATTGCCCCGAGGAGTGGGCGTGGCCTGAAGGGGAACCGGCTGTGGGCGTGGCCTGTCGTGGTGACGTCACTGCGGCTGGCGACCTGTCGGCGGCTGACATCGAGCAGCACCTCCAAAAAGCGATAAGTCTAGACAATAAGTGCAGAGCTAGTGACTCTAAGAGAGATATTTATAAACAGTGTTATAATTAGGAACTATAGGTATATTTTTAAATAAGCTCTTTTTCCTCTCTATTTTCGTGTATTTTCTTGATTTTTTCTGTGCGATTAGCGCGAACGTGTGCCAAATATGACCGACCGCGATGAGTCAGCTGTTTTTACGCCCAGACAATCGCTGTGCCGTACGCCCCCTAGCGGTGTTACGGTGCTTGAAGATTGCCAACCACTTCTATGTCTACGACTGGTAAACGACAACGTGAAAGCCCGGGCGAGGAAAATCCGGCGGCAAAGGCCCGGATGGAGATTCGCGCAGACGTGGAGCGTGCAGATAGGTCAGGACAGAGCTCTAGTAAAGAGGAACTGATGAACAGAGCCCATGAGTCGGTGAAGGCCATCTCTCAGATGGTGGCCGGCCCCGGCTCCAAATTAAACAAAGCCGATATTAATAGCATAGCTGCCCATGGTCATGAAATTTTGGCGGTAGTGGCGGCTTTGAACTTGCGGCTGGCTGAGGCCGAACTAGAGGTGGCAACCTCTAAACTGGAGGCCGCGAACGCCAGGCTGGAGGCCTCGAGGGCGGCCAAGCGTCGCTTGCTGGATTGGATGGAGCGTCGATCGCTCCACCCCGCTCGTATGCGGCCACTTTAAAGTTATCTGGAGCAGCGAAGTCGACGCATAGCGTCAGGAAACCGACGCGTGGGCCGGTGCTCACCTTTACCCGGTCACCGAGCAGGAAGAGCACCTTATAACTGCTGACGACACTAAGAAGGTGCTGAAGAGAGCGATAGATCCGGTCGCCATGCAGATACAAGTATCCGGCGTAAGAAAGGTCGGTAGAGCTGGAGTCATAATCCAAACTACATCGACTGAGGCGGCAGAGAGAATCAAAAAGGCTACGCCGCCGGAGCTGCGGGTGACAGAACCGAAGAGCAGGCGACCTCTAGTTGCATTGCACAACATGATGGGAGATCCGACGAACGAGGCCGTTCTCTCTGGTATTTTTGAACAAAATCTGAGGACGAAATGCCCTGACTGGAGCAGCAAAAATTTCGGAATTCATGCCGGTTGCATTCAAGAAATCGCGCCGCAAGAGCGGTATCACGACTGTTGTTCTTGAGTGCGAACCGGACCTGCGCGATGTTTTGATCAGCCTGGATAGAGTATTATATTGGATGGGAAGCCGTCCCTGTGAGCGACTTCATAGACGTAACTTGCTGCCGAAAATGCCAGCAGTATGGGCACCCGGAGGCACACTGCAGGTCTAAAGATGTCATATGTGGGAAGTGTGGAGACGCGGGCCATAGGGCCGATGACTGCGCCGCTGCCGTGAGTCGTTGCGCGACGTGCCACCGCTTCGGCCGCCGGGATGCCGAATCTCATAGAACGGCGTCGAGGGACTGTCCTGGGCGAAAGTTTGCAGAAGAGAGAAGAGTTACTGTCACCCGCTATGGCTGATTGCGCGCGCCTGCGACTCGGTCAGGTTAACCTGGGCGGTTCAGTCACAGGCCGACCGCCGCGCCGATAACAGTGAAAACGCGAGCTCCGCACGCTAAAATCCTGTAAAATCGCGAAACACGTGTGACCGCAGTGAACGATACATCATTAGACGCGCGCTTCAAAGCTCTGTACAACAGTGAAAGTTCCAGCGAAATCGGCCTAAAACAAAGTTTTCAGAGCCGAAAATCTTTTTGTAAAAAGTGACAGGTGACGTTTTCTCCAAAAAGCGATCGACGACCCCTGTGTTTTTTGGTGTCGTTTGATTCGTCTCCTCGTGCTGCGTCGACACGCTGAAAACCAGATTTTTCTCGTGGCCCATTCCGTGAAAAATAAAAACCAAGTATCACATGGCCACGAGGTCCCGGATTGGGACGTCTGGGAACGGCGTGTCATACATCAGCAGAAGCGGGCGCTGACGAGGAATCCAACGCCGTATCCCGCTCATCGCTATGACTTACGGTTTTCGGGCGCGGCTCGAAAAACCGGACTTCGGTGAGCGGCGAACTCTTCCCGGGGGAATAACTCAAGAAAACGATCGATAACCCCGGTATTTCAGGCACTGTTCGAAGCGCCCCTTCAAGGAGAACAGACGTACCGAGTTCGGGATTTTTCTCGTGGCCCGTTTCCGAAAAATTTGGAAGACGCATACCTGAGGTGAGTGATGACCAATACCGAGGGGATATTCCGGAAACGGGATTGGTAAAATCACTGTTGTATAGATAAGTTTGTTGGGCTTAGTAGCCGGCACCTGTGCGCGTATTCCGCGATCTTTTGGAATTCCCGTTCCCGATAAAACTCGCTAAAACCGGAAACCGCGTGACCACGAGGTCCTGGATCCCGAGGTCAAAATCGAGAGCGCGACGCACCATTCGCTCCGCGCCTCAAAGGGCTTCAAAACGGTACCTCGATCGTGATCCTACGACCTTTGGTCCCGGAGAAATTCGGAAAAAACTACTTTCCAGGGGAAATGACTTACTGCTGACTATAGCACGAGAACGGGATAGTGCATCGAAGAGCAAAACAGATAAGTTTGTTGGCACTCGTGTCCACTGCGACCGTGCAAATTTTTGGAATTTTCCCGCGACCCTATCCCGAGAAAATCAGTGAAAACCGACGGAGAGCCCGGGCTGAGCCGAAAACGAGGTCCTGGATCCTGTTGTCGAAACCAGGCGCGCGACGTGTCATACGGTGCGGGCCCTGAATAGCTACAAATCGACACCTCGATCGTAATTCTGCGACCTCTGGTCCCGGCACAAATTGAAGGAAACCGTTTTTGGGGGGAATCGCGGGAAAAAACGGGAGCGACCACAAGGGATCGAGACAATTGGAATTGATCGGCAGGAGAAGGCGATCCAGGCGGCTTTTAAAATTCTAAAAACGGACAATAAACAAAAAAGTAGGGGAGGGAGGGAATACAAATTTAGGCCTAAACTTAGGCCTAATATTCCTTAGGACTAATAATTTAACTGAATTGGATTAACAAACAATGGTTTAAATTGTTTATTAAATTAAATTATCAATTACACTAGATAATAATTAAATTGTTATTAATTAATTTATATCTTGGAATTTGACTTAATTTAATTTAATTTACTAAATTAACAATTTGTAAAATTGTATTTGTACAAATAATATAATTGCACATTAAATAATAACTAAATCGTTATTAATTAATTTATATTTTGAAATTTGACTTTAATTTGATTTAATTAATTTATAAATTTTGGCTTAATATTATTAACCTTTGATTGAGGACCTAATATTATTGTATTGTTTGTTTGTTTGTTCACTAATTAATTTATATCTTAAAATTATTTAGGCCTAATATTCTCTAGGCCTAATTTAATCTAACAATTAACTGGATTGGATTAACAAACAATGTTTATTTATTAAATTATTAATTGCACATAATTAAATTGTTTATTAACTAATTTATATCTTGAAATTGACTTTAATTTAATTAAATTTTATTAAATTATTATTAATCGTAACTAGACATTAAATTGTTATTAATTAATTAATTTATATTTTGATACTTCTAGGAATTTGGACTTTAAATTAATTTAATTTATATAACTATTAATATTTATTACAATTATAATTAATTTATAATTTTGCCCTAATATTATTAACTCTTGATTGAGGACCTAATTATTGTATTGTTTGTTTGTTTACTAATTAATTTATATCTTGAAATTTAACTTTAATTTAATTGCATAATAGATAATAATTTAAATTATCAATTTATATTTCGCTTGAATTTACCTTAAATTGTATATTTTAAATTGCTTTGTTTTTGCCTCCATAATCACGTGGTTGATCAATTAATATTCTGAGATAGACATCT